>JAGFPH010001681.1:26102-58524 GCA_018207615.1 Philaenus spumarius
TCTTTTGTTCTATAGGAAATTACACTTTTTAGGCTGGGTAATATTTATTTTACCAAACTGTTTAATATTCTACAAACACCTTATTTTTTGATTCCAGTGCAATCCCTTGTTGTTCCTGATGTCGAATTGTCAACACCATAACACGGCACAAAAAACACAAAAACAGATTTAAAAAAATGTTACCGATTTTCAACACGATCGTCAAAGTCACAAAAACACTGAACACAAGAACATGAAATTGCACAAAATTGTCTTAAGTTTCGCGAAGACTGATAACACTTTCGCTTCTTCAGAAACCGATATAATACTACCGGAAGGCATGTAATATTATATTGGTTTCTGAAGAATCGAAGTATTATCAGTCTTCGCGAAACGTAAATCAATTTTGTGCAATTTCATGTTCTTCTTGTGATCAGTGTTTTTGTGACTTCGACGACAATCGGTAACCTCTTTTTTGGTGTGTTTTTGTGTTATGTTTTGTGCCGTGTTATGGTGTTGACAATTCGACAACAGGAAGAGCAAGGGATTGCACAGCGGTAAAAAAATAAGGTAGGTGTAGCCCATAAAACAGTTTTTATAAAATACATTTTGCTACAAAAAAGAATTCCAAAGAAAAATCTTGAGAAATTATTACATTTTATTATATTGTACTATGCTACATTATTAACATAAGCCGTTGTTGTCAGAGGTTTCTGGCTCTGGGTTTTTGCAGATGGCGGGTCCCGGCCAATCAAGTTCAGAGCTGTAGATTACAAATGAAGAGGTGGTGCGAAAATAACAACTTGTGATCATATCTTAAGGAGAGATGAATGTAGAAAAATTTACCAAAATTGGAGGAAGGGGGGGGGGGTGCTTTTCTCATGCAAATACAAAATTTTTATTTGCAAAATATCCAAAACAAATTAAAAAAAAGACATTCTGTCTATCATTGCTACACAGGCAAATCAGAATAATCACCAAAAGGTCTATCTTCTCCTATCTGTGCCATATATTCATTTGACAGGGCCAGCATAAGAGCTTTTGTGATAATTAGGATATCTGTGTCCTCCACAGATTGTTGTGAATCAATTTCACATCATCAAATTTTCCATTAGCGTAGAATATCAACCAGCTCTTGTTTTTGGAGTTGCAAGGAAAATTTTCAGTGAGACAGAGTGCGCCATCGATTCTGTAAATGATATTGCAGCAGATTGTTCTCTTTGAGCTCTCCTCAATCGTTATATGCTCTTGGTGCATTCACAATATTCGTCAGGGTAGCAATCGAAATGGATAACGGCATTTGATTTGAAGTTTCACTTGACGTATGATACATAACTGCATGACACTTCTGCATATGTCTGGCCGTGGTGCCGTTTATCATAGTGTAACAAAAAACCTCCGTCGAAGACAAATTTAGCATTTTTCAAGTCCTAATGTTCAGTCGGTGCTAAAGCCCTGTAGATGTTAGATTTTGGAGTTGTGGATCCCAGTTGTTTCTTCAATAAAGTGCCTAATCAAAGTCACTATTTCAAAATATACAACCCAGAGCTTGGACGTGGGGCTTTGTTCTGCCATTAGTTGAAGCTTAGCTCATCTTTCACAACCTTCTTCAAACCATTAGAAAGAATCAGTGGTTCAGTCCATGTTGCACAAGATCACCTCCAATTGATCCACCATTGTAGGCAACAGGGCCATCTATGGAATCAATATTTTGGCCAACGTTATGTGAGCCAACATATGAGATTGTATTGCACTTGCAAAGGCCTGGCCAGACATGATTTTTCATTTTCTAAATGAACTAGAGATTTCAAACTTTATATAGCTCAGAACTGAAGACTAAAAAGCAGAAAATATTATTTAACTAACAACATTTTTAACATAATAAGTTTTTAAAACAGATTGTTTAAGTATAAAATTGTTTCTCCTAACCATACGGATTTATTACCCTATACATCAGTTTGTCCTGAAAATTTGTGATTCTGAATTTCTAATAGCTATGAAAATACTTATATAAGATTAAAAACATGGGGCGCATGCAATAGATTAAGGAGTGTAGAAAACTCACAGAACAGTTCAAAACATTTGCAGTAAATAAAATTGATAGTGATTAGATGAACTATTCATGCATCAATTATCTATTGCAAGCGTCCCACTTTTTCGTTTTTAACCTTACAAGTATTTTCACAGCTATTAAAAATTCAAAATTAAAAAATTTCAGAACAATCTGTAAGGCGTTCAGAATCTGTATGGCTTATAAATCTGTATGGGTGTTGGAAAAATTATTTTAAACTTTTCAGTTCGTTTTAAAAACGTGGTATATAATTTTGTTTGTTTATTTTAACTAATATTTTTTTTAATACTGAAGGTTGTCAGAACAGTTGAAACCAGTCTACATTGTATTACACTTAAAAAGTAGGAGAAAATTATAGTCTATAATAATGGCCTTAATTCGAGTTTTGGAGTGAAAAAGTGTTTTTTTTTGCGAAGACAACTGAAGTACTACAATTTTAACTAGTGCTTGAGCCTGAACGATTCGTCAAAGAAGAAAACCTAAATAGTAAACTTTTTAGGAAATGTTTTGTTCTTTCATTTTGAATAGGAAGGTTATTTATGAAAAGTTTATAGTTTTCGAGTTATAAGAGAAAAACCGCTCAAAAATAAGTTTTGTTTACATATTTTTGCATTTGTTTAGTGTTGCGTCAAGAAATTGTGTAATCAAATCTCAAATTCGGATTCAGTACCCTAAAGAACATATAAAATGTAAGAAATCAAAACAGTCAATCCCGCAAATTGACAGTATTAGTATTGCACACCCTATATTCATATATACAGGCTATTATGACTTACTTTAAATACAGTAATGTTTTTGTAAAGATTAAGTTAACGTATCTTTGGAAAATGGTTCACTGTGGTGTAGGCCCAACCAATCAATCAATAAGATCTTGTTTCTTTAAAATACAAACACCTCAACAGTATTTATTTTATATGTTGTTTAAAAAAATCTGCCATATGCTTAGAATATATTGATAGTACATTGAAACCAATATAAGGCTGTATGGTTTTTTAATGGAAAGATTTATGATCCTATTTCTAGCGTTGATTTGAATAAATTTCGTTCTTAAGGCGTATTTCTTGAGTACATTAAAACACAATAATAATGCCTATGAAACTTTGTTACTAATAATTTGTAACTGTTACTTCGAAACTTATATTTTGTTACCAATAATGTGTAACTGTTACTTTGTGAATAATATTCTGTATAACTGTTTATTTGTTACTAATACACTTTGTAACCCTTACTTGTTACTAATATTTTGGAACTGATACATTGTGTAACACATTGTGATAATTTCAGCGATATTTGGTTTTAACACTTTGGCCTACCTGAATCTACACCGCTGATACTTGATTACCAATAATGTGTAACTTTTACTTTGTAAATAATTTATTTATATAAAAACGGATGTTAGTATATATATGAAGTTAATAGACTCAATAACTACTAGACCTATTTCTCTAAACATTTTACAGTTTTTCCATATTATTTACCAGGAGTTTTTATATAATACTTTTACTACAATTTAAGGGTTTATAATGAGGTTTAATACCCCTAAATTATAATTACATTAACTTCATACAATCTAAATAACTGCAATTTAATAATATTAATTTTAAGTGATATGCAGTAAGTAAAACATATTTTTAGCTCTATTACTTTATTCCAAAGGGTGAAATAACTACCCTTAACAATAAATAATAATTATTAATAAACTTACTGTTTCTATACGCCCAAGAACTACTTTAAAATTTCACATCTTGCTCATTCTGGTTCTTTAAGTGTATCAGAACATCCTATAATACGTTTGCATTGGTCGTCGAAGTGGTTGGTGAGCGAAGCGAGCAGGTGTGGAGGCCCTAGTAATTTATAAACGTTTGTTAAAAATACTGTTTAGTTGTTACACTGTGACTGATTATTTCTAGCTGTTACTATGTTACTTATACTTCGAAACCGTTACTTGTCACTAGTATTTTGTAACTAATCTATTGTGTTTAATATTTTGGTATTGATATTTGGGTTACAAAAACTTTATACTGTATCTGTTATTTTTCCACTGATACTTTGTTACCGATACTGTGTAACCATCAGTGTCGTGCCTAATACTTTCTGTTGCTTTTCTTTCTAACTAAATGGAAAATTAAATAAACATAATTCCGTTATGTTTATAACAACTTACGGTTTCTTTTAATCAGTGCGAATTTGTCGCCACAGTGTTCTTCAACTGTTGTATTCCTTATTTTGTTACCAATACTTTGTAATCGATACTTTATTACTAACCATTCGCTTGCAGATGTGATCAAATAAATAAAAGGTCTATTGGGTAAATATTGTGCCTTACCATTAAACGCAATAAAAAAAAAAACTATTTTCGATCCGAATTCCATGGACCAAAACACACAGTAAGTTTCACCCAAATCGATCCATGTAGGCATCCTTTTAGGCCTACGTAAATTATTACTTATGCAACAATAAACGCTAAAAATCCCGTTTCCCGCCAATTTTATACTCATAACTCCTGAACGAACATAAAAATAATAAATCAGGTTTTGAGGTGTATTTTATCATCTATGAGTACATTTTACATTATTGCATACTGTTTTGATATATATTAACGGTTAAACCGTCGTATATAGTAAATTAAAACATAGAAGATCTTGTCAAACTGTTAGGCTTCTGATTAAAATCAAATATTTTAATAATAATGGTGACACGTCTGTTCGTAAAAACCCAAATTTTCTCCATAATCTTTAAATTTTTTAAATAGGAACCTTAAATATTTTCGGTTTAAAAAGTAGCCTAGATTAATCTTTGAAACATCTTCTACACGCTAAAATTTTGTCAAAATCGGTTCAGTCATTTCGAAGATTAACCCGGACAAACAAATAGACAGGCAAAAAATCAAAGTTGCATGTTTATGTTTTGGTAAAGTGTGAATAATTACATAAGCTTAGAAAAAAGTATTATTATTTCGAAATCACAGACACTTCAATTTTATTTATAACTAGGAGAGACCCATGCGTGCTCCGCACGCCAACCCCTTTGGAACCTTCTACACACATCATAATGTTATGTTTCTTTATAATAAACGAGTAGGATTAATAATAACATTAAAGCTAAGATGAGAAATAATGCTAAATCAAATCATTTTGTATATTTTATAACAGCGGTTATAATAAAGGTTAAAAGAACTAGCATGGCTCAGGTGTACAATTTAATTAAAACCTAACCTAAAAGTTAGAAATACAATTAATTGCTTCACAGTTTGAAATCAAATCTTAATGGAAAAATTAGACAAACAGCTGATTACTCATCAACAATAAACATATTTATTTATTATTTGTTGTGTTGTTTTTACTTCAACAGATGGCGTTGTTCACAAAAACCTACCTTAAAAGTTAGAAATACAAATAATTGTTTTAAGTTTGAAATCAGCTTATAATGGAAATATTATAGGAAACAGATGACTACTGTTATTATTATAGTCAGTAAACATGTAATGGCACTTACATTTTTGTTAAATAATGAGAATATTTTTAGTAGTTTTTATGTTCAATGTTTTTTTTAAGTATATAAAAACACGCTTATATTCAAATGGAACGTTGCGTCAGAATTTCAAAGTAATTGGTGAAGAACTTTCGGAGATTAGCGATTTTGTATGTATGTATACTTTGTAACTGATACTACTTAGGTCATCTACAAATTGTAACAGTTTCTTTGCCACTGCTAAATTGTTACCCGTACTTTGTAATGGATGCTTTGTTACCAATATTTCGTAACAGCTACTAACAATCTGTCACTGATTTATTTTTCTCACTCTCTTAAAACTGCTGTTTTGTCACTGATACTTTATCGTGGATAGTACTTCATAAAATAACACGCTAAACTAAATTAACCACGTCCCTATACCCACTGACTGGACTACATAGTTTCACGGATATAGTGCATGTTGTTGTCATGTTCCAGATAGCTTTGAGCAAAGAGGAACGCCGTGACTTCTCCAAACTCTACAACCCAATGCAGATCCAGGTGTTGCAAGCAAGACATCCCCTAGTACTCTGGGACCAGTATATGAACAGATTGATGAACAATTTAACCAAACTTAGGACCAATGAAGTTATCGTGGTGAACACACCGAGATATTTGGATAAACTCCAGGTACTGCTGAGGAAAACTGATAGAAGGTAATTTGTGAACAATTCCTCCGTGGCACAAAGAAACATTTATTTCTGTTTATTAAATACCTAACCATAGGCCTAATAATAATTCGATCAAGCAGCTGAACCGCTGACGTGAGTTAAGGGTAAGAGAATTTCCAAAACTAAATTTAAATGTTTAAGGGATTGAACCAACTTTTTAGGAAATCTCACGGAGGCGCTGAATACCTGCCTGTGTGTACGAAATGTAATAGAAGAATTTGTTTGCACCTATGCCTCCAGCTTTGACTCATCCGATGCCCTGCTTCGTTCCACTCTCAATGGAAAATCTCGCTTTGCGAGTTTGCACATCGACTTTGCGGTCTCGGGTTATAGACAGCTTCGCTTCGCTCGCGAGTACAAACTCGGCCTTCGGCCTCGGATCAGAAGATACTTCCACGTGGATTTTAACCGGATATTTTTATTGTATCTTACGTTTTGACGATTTTGGGGGAATCAATTTTGATATTAAGAGAGCTGCTGTAGTATAGTGAAAACACCCGAAGTATTTGAGAATATTTTTTAAAATAAATTGTAAATACCACTTTTACCAATGTTACCGCTTTCTTCGCAGGACGCTAGCTAACTACTTGGTATGGAGAGGAATCAGCGGTACAGTCGGCGTACTGACCAACGCTATGAGGGACAGACAGCTTCTGTTTAACCAAGTACTGACTGGAAGAAAGGAACACCAACCTCGCTGGATGGAGTGCTTGGGAATCACTACTGGAAGGTAGTATAAGAATCGTTATTTATTTTAGTCACGGAAAATCGTACTTAACACTTTAAAACATTTTCTCTGCCGCAAACACATTGTTACTAATAACTTGTAACAGTTCTCTGCCACTGATACTGTGTAACCTTTAGCTTGTAACTTTTACTTTATGACTGATAAATTGCTCTTAACACTTTCAAACTCTTACTCTGCCACTAATACATTGTTACCAATAACTTGTAACAGTTCTCTGCCACTGATACTTTATAAACTACAGCTTGTATCTGTTACTTTGTCACTGATAAATTGAACTTTTAACTTTGAAACTGTTACTCGGCCACTAAAACATTGTTATCAATAACCTTTAACTGTACTCTGCCCTAATTCTTTGTAACCTTTACATTGTAACCGTTATTTTGTCACTGATAAATTGCACATACTAATTTGAAACTGTTACTCTGCCACTAATACATTATTACTAATAACTTGTAACAGTTTTCTGTCACTGATACTTTGTAACCCATAACTTGTAACTTATACATTGACACTGATGCGTTTTAGTTAGTTTTTAATATTTTTTTAACTGACGATTTGTAAATTTGTTATTTTATTGCTGATTCTTTGTTACCAATAGCTTGTAACTGTTACTTTAACTTTCTTAAAGTTAAATACTTTCTAACTATTCTTTAGTCACTGATAGCCTACTTTTTAACTGTTACATTTCCAAAATTTCTTATTAACTTGTAACTCAACTCGGCCACTGATACTTTGCAACTTAAAAGTTGCAACTGTTACTTTCTCACTGATAAGTTGTAGTTGTTTTCTGTAACTGATGATTTGTAAGTTTGTTATTTTATTGCAGATATTATATTACCAAACATTTGTGACTTTAATTTTGTAATGGGTATGATTTGTTTGAATTATTTTGTTATATTTTAACAGGTCAAATGTTGATAATTATTTTACTTTCACTGATAAAATGTTCGTAGTACTTTATTACTGTTTCTATGATGGTAATACAGCACTACTAACTTATAACCGTTACTCTGGTACTACTACTTTGTTACCAATAGCTAACCGTTACTCTGTTACTACTACTTCTTTGTTACCAATAGCTTGTAACTGTTACTTCGTGGCTAATACTTTCTAGCTATTACTTAATCACTGATTTTTTTAACTGTTACATTCCTAAAATGTTGTGTTAACAGTTATTTGTAACTGAACTCTGCCACTGATACTTTACAACCTGTACCTTGTAACTGTTACTTTGTCACTGATAGTTTATAGTTGTTTTCTGTAACTGATGATTAGTAAATCTGTTACTTTAACGCTACGAATATTTTGTGACTGGTAATGAATTAGTCTAAACGTTGAAGGTGGTGTTTTGTTGCAGCCTGTCTTTGGCCATCGGAGCTATGTACGTGCGTAACTTCTTCAAAGAAGAGGCCAAAGAGAACGCTGTAGACATGACGGAAAGGATACGCAAGGAAATGGTTAAGGTTTTACAAGACGTGGATTGGATGGACGAAGAAACTAGGTAAAACATTAAAAGTATTTCGTTGTGTCGGTTATCATCGCCAATAAAGCTATCGACCGAATGCATTTCAAGTAACAAAACTGTGAAAATAGAGGATTTCTATTTGTCCGAGTTTGTGTGACTTTTTGTTAATTTTATTAAGTAACTATCTGGTACCTGCAGCTTTGCTCGCAAATGTGATTAAATAAAAGGACTATCGGGTAAATATTGTTCCTTACCAATCCGAGTTCCATGACTCTAAAAAAAACGCACAGTGAGTTTCGCCTGCAGCAATCTATTCAGGCCCTTTTAGGCCTACTTAAATTTTAGCTATGCTTAATAAACGCTACAATTTCCGTTTTCCTCCAGCTTGTTACTCATAACTCCCGAACGCATACACATTTTACTTTCTCCACCCTATACGTAGTATATGGAGAAAGTATTGTTTTCGTAAAAATGTTCGAATTTGAATTTTCAGTTGAATTATCTGTTTTGGTGCTCCCAGAACCCCAAAAAATTGTTTAGTGCAATTATCTGTGTTGGTGCTCCCTGAACCCAAAAATATTTTTAGTGGAATTTTTTGTTTTGGTGCTCCCTGAACCCAAAAAAGTGTTTTTAGAGTGGTGTCTGTCTGTCAGTCTGTCTGTATGTATACGCGACCAGAGAGGACACTATTGGCCTGATTTTCATGAAATTTGGTATGTAGGTACTAAACCCTAATATCTCCAGGCGTTTTTTCATTTTTTGGAATTTTTAATTTTTAAGGGTAATTTACCCCTAAAAACCCATAAAAACGACAAAAATGCAAATTTCTCAAAAACGGCTCTAACGATTTTGATCAAATTTTCAGTATTTATAGTGCTTAAGATGCCAAACAAAATGACACCACCCGCTTTTATCAAAACTTCGGCGTTTTATAATTATGGGGAAATGATTAAAAATAAACAAGTTTTTTGTGTTGTCAATCTAGCATCGCGACGGCGGCCGCACGGGGTAGCACCACGGTAGCGAGCACGGCCAGTAATTCAAAGGTCGCGCGATCGAATCCCGCCTGGGACAATAATATTTTTATACGATTGACGTAGGCAGAATATTATTTTTTTGTTTTGTTCTAAAAAGTAGTAAATAAAATGATTAAAAACAATATTATTTTGACTACAGTAAGTTGGGAGAAAGTTTGTGTCAGTTAACTGATACCGTTTATTTAATTAGAGGTGTATTTAACATCTATGAGTACATTTCCCTATTGAATACTGTTTTGATATATATTGAACGGATAAACCAACATATACAGTAAATTAAAAAAAAAACAGACGAACTTGTTAAAGTGTTGAGCTTTTGATCTAAATCACTTGTTTTATTTATAACGGTCGCGTGTACCGTCAGTTCTAAAAACTCCTAATTTTGAACATAATTTTTACATTTTTAAATAAGAACAATAAATATGTCAGGGATAAAAAGTAGCATAGATTAATCTATGAAACGTACTCTACATGCAAATGAAATTTTCGTCAAAATTGGTTCAGCCACTCTGGAGATTAGCTCGCACAGACAAAAAAATTTTTAAATGCATGTTTTGGTAAAGTATGAGTAACAATATGAGTTTAGAAAAAAGTATTTATTTCGAAATCGCAGACAGACATTTCAATTTTATTTATATGTATAGTTGACGCTCTCAATAGAAAGACTCTGACGATGGATTAAAAACTCCGAAACGCGTAAGTTGTGAAATGAAAAAGAAGTAATGTGACGGAACCTACACTAGGGAAACTTATTGTTATTTCATATAGTAGTGGCATGGACACTGAAACAAAAATGTATCTTATAATTGTTACAAGTGTCTTATAAGTGCCTACCTATTGTTTCAGAGCCAAAGCGATAGAGAAAGCCCACGCTATGCAGAAACACATCGCTTATCCCAGTGAACTCTTAGAGGACCGCAATATTGAGGAGTTCTATTCTAAGGTAAATAGTGTAGTTGTGTTTACCGATCCGGAGAAAATCTGTGACAAAAAATCAGACAGTCATTTCTATTTCAGGAACTGTACTCCACAAAACAATCTATTAGACAGAACAGGACCCTACAAAACAACATAGGCAGGCGAGAATGAAAAAACAATGTTGTATCGTTACACGTTTTCTGCAATCTTTCATTTTAATGGTAGAAAACAAAAATATAGAAAATAATTGGAACAAGCAGCTGAACAGCCGACGTGAGTCGAGCGAATTTCCAAAATTAAGTTTATATGTTTTTGGGTTACAACCAACTATTTGGGAAATTCATTTATTCACGAAGGTGCTGACTAGCTGCCTGCCTGTAGGAAATATATTAGTAGAATTTATCTATGTTTCCAGCAACGGCTCAAGTGCTGCTTCGTTCCGAAAAATTAGCTTTGCGAGTTTGCACCTCAACCTTACCGCCTCGGATTTTTTTTCGCTTGCAGCGGACATGGATCCCAGCCGTCGGCCTCGGACTAGAAGGCGCCCCCAGGTGAAATTGGGTAATTTTATGGTATTTTACGTTTTGAACGATTTTGTGATAACCAGACTAAGTCTTCTTATACACAGTTCCGTGTCCAGTAGCTGTAAAGCTTCCACGTTAACATGATTAAGAAGTATCTTCTCATGTCTATTTGCATAATCCGTTATAACATCTTCTACTGATTTCAGATTTAAGTCCGAATATAGGTCTTCATTACGCTGATACCATCTCTTGCGTTGGTCATTGCACGAATTATACTATTTTGGCTTCTTTGTACCAACAATCGATTAGATTTTTTGTACATCCCCACAGTTCTACTCCATATGTCCAAATTGGTCTGAAATAATAAAGTATTGCAATATGAAATCTAGAGCACCGGATATGCTTATAAATAACTTTTTAATATGTTACTTACCGCCAGAAATCCTTTTATTTGAAGTTTTTCCTTCAATACACATATTCCACGACACGTGTTTCGGAATTTAGTTCTTCCATCGTCGGGTGGTCAAAACACATTTAAAAACGTTTAACATAATTTATCTAACCTAATAACATATTTGAACTTTATTTGTGCGCATGTGTCGTTTGTGTTATATGTGTTTTCTATAAATCATGTTAAACGTTTTTAAATGTGTTTTGACCACCCGTTGATGGAAGAACTAAATTCCGAAACACGTGTCGTGGAATATATGTATTGAAGGAAAAACTTCAAATAAAAGGATCGCTGGCGGTAATTAACATATTAAAAAGTTATAATAAAGTAGTAGAAATTGTTATTGTTAAATAAAGTAGTAGCTTATTTTAAAGGTCCAATTGTGATTTCCTGCCAATTAGCCAGTACATTTGACGTATTTTAAGGTGAATCCTTTCTACTTTGTTTCACGTGGAGTTTCAATGTAAGGCGTTTATCAAGATGCATTCCTAAATATTTAACCGAATCATGTTGCGGTATAGCCTGCTATTTATATAAATACATTGCCTAGTATCTACTTGTCGTAAAGCAAAAGTAACATGTGTCGATTTTTGTTCATTGAGTTTGATTTTCCAGTCACAGGTCCATTCCGCTACCCGGTCAAGACATCTTTGAAGATGGTCAGTTGCCTGAGCTTGAGTTTCATCAGTGGTTAATATTGCTGTGTCATCCGCAAATGTGGCAACAGTAGCATTATTAGTGATAGGAATATCTGCTGTGTATAACAAATGCAAGATGTGTCCGAGAATACTGCCCTGAGGCACTCCAGCCTGTATGGGATAGAAGGTTGATCTAGCATCGCCGTACACAACGCAAAACAAACGACCCACAAGATATGTTTCCAACGGTCTACAGTAATTACCTGGTAAAAATCCACTAAGCTTAATAGTAAGGCCTTCATGCCACACCCTGTCAAAAGCTTGTGCAGCATCAAGAAAAGCAGCACAACAATATTGTTTATCTTCAAAAGCCTTTTCTATTACAGCCGTTACTCTGTGCAATTGGTCTATTGTGGAATGTCTACTACGGAACCCGAACACTATCCTTAAGTGATGTATAGGAGTCTAAGGTGTAAAACATTTAGGTAGAATGTACTCATAGACGTAAAATATACCTCAAACAAACTTTGAAATAGTGGATTTGCGTTTACTGGCGCACAGTAAGGCTAAATGGGAAATATAGATTGGTTTACAAGGAACTTTCACTACACTTTGTTAGGCAAGTGAAATTTGGACGCAACTCACTATAAGCTTATGAACAACGGACTCTGAATATTTACCCGATATTTCCTTATTAATTTACTCATTATCTGCGAGCGAAGCCACGCGTACTCCTGTTAGTTTGTTATAAAAACATGATTCACACTTATGGCTTATCTGACGACAGATTTATGGAAACTTTCAAACATTTTAGATAAGACCGCTCGACTACTGACATTCATCAGCTGTTATCTGTTTAATATAGTTCTCAACACTTAAAACTAATATTGTTGTCCAACCAACAAGCACGCTTGTTAAGATAAAATAAAGTTGGTTAAGAATTAGAGTTATTTGTTTTGGAAATATAAACGGTTATTTGTTTAAAATGGTTACGTGTTAAGCGGCTATAACTAATTTAGAGAGAAAGTCATCAGATAGACCCGACACTCTTCAACGATATTTTTCTTGATCCAAAATGTGGAAAACTCCATTTAAAAATAAACCCCATAAGTTAAGAACGAAATAAATTTTGCACGAAGGGTAACAAAACATTTTCAGGCAAATGATTTCAGTGGATTTGGAAGACAAACGATTTTGAATTGGAATGAATTTTGTATACTGAGTCAGGAGTGAGATTTTTCTGAAATCTCATTTTGGGACGCCTTACAGAAAGTGTTGGTCATATCGAAAATTGACTATTTTTAGACGACGTTTAGAAATTTTACAATAATGTCTTCCGAGGGATATATGCATCTTGTTTTTTTCATCCACTATTTTTGTTTCACCTGTACTAGTGGTTGTAGTTACAAAAAAAACAGTCTCAGACAAAATATATTGGTAATGTTTAGGCGATTTAAAACAACTTTGAACGTGCTTAGTGTGTCGACGAAGAGAGTAATGCATTTTTGTCCACGTAATTTCGGTCATCTTACAGTAAGGGTTTGTCGTATTAAAAATTGTTTAAATCCTATTTAGAATTTAGAAGTTTATACTAACTTTTGTCTTTCAACCACTATGTTCCACCCCTTGTATAATTTGTACTTTTTGTACTGAACTTCCTTTTGTTTATTTATCTTCAACTTAACTTTTAATAAATGAAAAGCAATAATAATAAGAACAAACGAATTATTATTTATTAATTTGATAACGATATACTTATCTATTTGAACAAATAAAGATAAATCATTTACGGCCTAAAATTGGCTCGTTAACAAGAAAAATTTTAATCTCGGGGCTGGTGTCCGTGGCACGATATTCAATCAAAATATTTAACAAATACATACAAAAAATACAATTAAAATATTGAGAATGTTCTGAAAAATAATTAGAATATTTATAATGAAATGTTCTCAGAATGTGAGGTTATAGTCAGGCAGATACAAAAAAAAACTAATGAAATTCTGGCATTATCACAAATAGTTCAAAATCTAATTGTTATTCTCTCACCACCGTAGATGATGTCTTGATAGTTGTTTTAAAACACTTCAAAAGATGTATTCTCTTCGCTTCTTCTTTAGGTTTCTTCTTATCGTCAAGCCTTAGAATACAATTTTTGTAACCTTCCTGGTATGGCTTTTTCTTAGAACTCCCTTTTTTTACAGATGTTTTTAATTTAGGCTTTGTTGCAAATTCTGCGTTCCGGTTGGTCGTTTTTTTTTTACTCGTTTCTTCTTCTCCTTGTTGTTTGGCCGTCTGCCGTCAGTTGAGTCTTGGTCATTTTATTTATAGAATAAATTTTGATTTGATTTAAAAATGGGTTTTATTATTATACATAAATATCTAGAAATTGTTTCCACTTATTTTTTTAATTTGTGTGTGTATCAATTTAAGTACAATGTTACCGTAGTCACGGATTTTGTTATATTAAATTCGTCAGCTGTTACAGTGTAAATTGCCGTGGTGAATGTGTTATTAATTTATTTTAAATTGTGGAATGTCTTATAATTGGCCTATTTGGTAATTTTAGTTGCAGAATTTTATGCTCTTTATATAAATGGCGTTAAGTTATTAGTTTATATTCGTTAACAAAACATATTATTGGTTTTCTTTCGTTACGTAAGGCTTCTGAAATATCTGTTGCATTCGTGCGTGTTAGTTCCGTTATTATCCGCAAGATCGCTCTGTATGGTTCATTCTTTGTATTTCAATATGTTATCGGCTGTTTCGATCGGGAATTTAGATTAATTTGTCTTGCAATATTATTATTATTATAGTTTTTCAATTAGGAATTAGGTTTGCTTTATATGTATTTAAAGTTTATCAGAAATAATGGAGATGTACTATTACACCCTTGAGTTAATGGTTGATATTGACAAAAACAACTTCAGAACCGAAGTTTTTAATACTACCACCTCAAAAGGTGTAATTAATTCAATCGGATGCAATATATTTTATATGGAAATAGTTTTTCAATTACTCTAAAACTTTCCTTGGAAAAAACTCGAGTAAAACCTTCTTTTACCACTTTGTTTATATATTTCCCATTAACGAACTTAACCGTGATTTCGATTTAAAACTCATTGTGATTTTAGACTGGATAATAATAATGATTTATTTTCCCTCCATTTTTAAAACAAAGGAACCGGAATTTTTTCTTCTCTTTTTTATAACTACAGAATATATATAATATGATATAACATAAATGGTAAATTAGCATAGTAAGCAAAACTATAAGCGCAACAGAAGACGAAAATCTAATAAATATTAAGCTAATTAAAAACTAAAATGAAAATACTCACCTTGGAAAAAACTAAGTATCTGGCCAATGATGCTCACTAACTGTAGGTGATCCATTACAAAGAATACAATATAGTGAAATTAAGTACAGAGTTGGGGTGACAAACAAAGCCCAAACAACTCCCTATTTTTCAAAAATAATTATATACATTTTTCCAACAGCAAGTAATATTACTATGTTTAAACAATAGAATAACTTGAATGTATAATTATTACACGCATACATACCCACTATCGGATACACACAGATTGGAAACATGTCCATACACCCCCTCACACATATAAAGTAGACTATTATACTAGGATTTGAAAAGGACCAGCACTGCGGTCGAACCAATTGTAGTCCCGCCATAACAATATTAAGCAATCAATTTGATTAATTGTAATTTGTATTTCCAGCTGGAAATCACCGGAGAGAAATTCTTCGAGTCTATTCTGAACTTAACCCGCTTCGGCTGGAACTATAGTATTGTCAAACTGAGAGAGACCATCAACAAGACGGATTGGAGGTCTCACGGGTTCGCTGCCATCATCAACGCCTTCTACAACCCTCTGGAGAACTCTGTCCGTGAGTGCTTTATCAGTATTTAGATAATCCAAAAATCTTTTATCTTAACTACAGAAAAAGTAAAATTACATTTGTTCTAATTGTAAACACTCCCATTGATATAAGAACAAATAGGTTGTAGGTAGTTTCTTACGTGATGGTTGACCTTGGGCGTGCGAACTGTTTTCTACTCAATGTTTAGTGGTGGGGGAAGAGATTCGTTAAAATCGACTAATAAACCCCCTCCCACCACCACAAGGCCTTCTCCTCTCCCTGCAAGCTGCATCGTATAACAAACTACCTATACTTAAATAACTAATAAGGTGTGAGCTAAAATAAAAAATACTGAAATTAAAACAGCTGTGATTGGTTTGTAGAACAGCTAGTTGCTAGTTGCTAGGCCATGTTGCTTATTACTTTCTTGTTTGAGGTTAGTTTACGCTGTATTGGTTCTTACCACTCTACAGCTTTTATCATAGAGCATTGTTTTCGCTCCTACCAAACAGGTCGTTCCGGTGGTCCTAATTCGTTGCATTACAATAATAATACAGCCGACCACGCTCAACAAAGCACACTAATAGTACAGAAAAACTATACCAAAACTGGGAATACGAAAAACAAAAGTCTGATTGTTGGAATTTGTTTATTACCCTTTGCTCTAAGTGTTGTTAAAAAAAAGTCTCCAACGAAATAGCATAGGGTTTGAGGGTGGGAAGGGTTGAAGGTGTAAACATTGTGAATTTTCTAGGTTTTTGCAAATATCTCGTAAACCCTTCACTTTAGAGCTTAGTTTCAGCGAGCACAGATACAATAACATTGTCCACAAATATGGTCTTGAACTTGTTTTTTGATGCGATTAATAGTTTTGGAGATATGGAGGGGTTAACTTTTTAATAATTTACCATAAATTTACAAAAACGATTGAGCTTATAAAATATTTATAAGCACATTTTCAAAATTATTTTTTAACCAAAACCATTGGGAAATTGCAACTACCACCAACCACTAGTCATGCTCAAACGTGGGGGTGTACACCCCTTCTCAGGGGTGTCAGTAGGACAGGATCGTGGAGGGAACGGCGTTCCCACACTGCTAAAAAATGTAATATTCATTTTAAAATTTTTATTTTTTATTTCGTTTGCTGGCAAATTTACTTATTGCTTGTATTTAATGGAGAGGAGCAGGCTTAAGTTGGCCTTGCTCAGATATCTCACTGTTTAGTCGTCCGTCGGCATTCCATGCAGCCGGAACCTATCGTGTTGTAACTTGAAATCAACTGACAGTGGTTTACGTTTTTGTAAACTACAGGTATGTAATGGACACTGTTTTACTGATACCCTTTGTTTGATAGTTTTGATACTTATACCATTTAAAATTAAATTAAATTGAAATTAAACTGGTTACAAAAATGTAGGCTAGAATTTGTTTTTATAAAATGTACTGCTTTGGAGTTATTCCCACATTTTTCTAAATGGTCACCATTTTGAAACAAATTATTGAAAAAAATAGATTTTTTAATTTTAAACTTAAAATTAATGAAACTCAGTACAGAATTTCAACTCTATCCGTTAAGCGGTTCTAGATATATTAATGACTAGGAAAAACCCCTGCGTGCTCAGACACTTCAATTTTATTTATAACTAGGGGAAACCCATGCGTGCTCCGCACGCCAACCCTGTTGGAACCTTCTATACACATAATCATGTTATGTTTTCTTCATAATAAAGGTGTGGGATTAATAATAAAACCAAAGCTAAGATGGTAAATAATGTTAAATGTTCAAATAAAATTATTTCGTATATTTTATAACAGCAGGTATAATAAAGGTTACAAGAACCAGCAATGCTCAGTTCTACACTTTAATAAAAACCTAACCTAAAAGTTAAAAAACAAATAATTGATTCAAAGTTTGACATCATCTGTTAATGGAAATATTAGAACAAACAGCTGTTTTAACTGTTATTTTATTCAATTATAGTTAGTTTATTTAACTATAGTTAGTTATAGTTTGACTATTGTAGCTCGTGCATCACTGAAAATGGCGACTTTGTCGTTGAAACGCGTTTGAGTTAAAAACGTATTAGTTGTGAGATTTTGTGTTCAAAGTTCATTCTATCAAGTATATCTTCTCACAAGTCAAGCTCAAGATTTATATTATTCGTTGCTATGGTAATAAATGTAAACCCATGTGTTGGTGCATCAATCTAAGCCTAACCTAAGATTTTTTCCGACTAAATTTACAAATATTGAAATAAAAAATGTTTTTATCAAAACGAATTATAGCCTATGTTAATCAGGTATAGTGTAGCTTTTTATTAGTAAAACTATTTTTTCAATCAGTCCAGATATTACCCACTACAAACAAACAAACAAATTTTACCTCTTTACAATATTACTATAGATTAAGTATAAAACACAGAAAATGTAAGATAGCTGGTTAAAGTTTTATTTGACACTGGCAGATATCCTCTGACGTATCTCCGCGCAATAGAGATACATTATGTACATTATGTATTTGTGACATGTCTGTTAATCGTTTGTCCACTGATTCCAGAGTTTCCTGCGGGCATCCTCCAGAACGTCTTCTTCTCCCACGACCGTCCGAGGTACATGAACTACGGAGGCATCGGTTTTGTCATCGGCCACGAGATCACTCACGGATTCGACGATATGGTAAACTAGTATTTTGTTTGTGGGGTAATTAAATATTAGCTATGGTAAATATCTTTTTCCTGCAGCTATTGAATAAAGTGCGCTTATGCACACTCACAGCAGTGCGCAAACTAAACTAAATGTGTTCAGCGTCAAGTAATTATACCTCTTTGTTTTACTTTACCGCACGCCGAACATGATGTAGGATGTTCTGAAAATGTTGATTGTTGTGGGACTAACCTATCTGCAAAACAGATCTTTTAAAAACCTAAAGCACTAATTTAAAATGTAGCTGTAGGAAAAACTTTGTGTGTATTACGTGTGCAAAGTTGAATTTGTCGCACGAGAGAAACATTTGACGCCTGAGGCGTAGCCGAGAGCTTAAAAGTTTATAGAGGGCGTCAAATGTTTACCCAACTTTTCACCCTAGATACACAAATGACTATATACTTTCTACTTATATTGTGTTCTCCCTCTCTACCTTAACTTTGTGTGAGACTTATTCTTTACAGTTAACCAATGTTGTGTTTATGCGCACAGGGACAACAGTTTGACAAATTGGGGAATCTCGTCGTCTGGTGGAAAGCCAAAACTCGAGATGAATTCAAAAACCGTATTCAATGCGTGATAGACCAAGCAGGCAATTATACAGTGGAGAGTGTCAAAATGAGCGTAAGTAGATCTGTATACAGGGTGTTCTTGAACTTCAGATCATTCAGCATCCATAATATTATCTGTTTGATATTATATTATAATATTCCCAGTTGTCAGTCTCACTCCAACTTGTCAACTAGTCGCTTGCCATCAATTGCGTGTGCTTAGTTTTTGAATTGTGTTTTGTCTGTGGTTGGTGTGTTTTACTTCTCAGTCTTAGATCCGAGATGTATCACGTAGATATTTAAGGTTAGTAATAATTTGTAGTTTTACTTTGTTCACCCTTACATAGGCCTAGTTGCCTGGGTTTATGTACCGTTAGTTTTGGTCACTTGAGAACGGGAATTGATTTGTATTCCCGAAACGTCGTGTTTGATTATTTAACACACAAATGACGGCAAATGTCAAGTAATTATAATAAAATCCATAATATATTATAAAGTATGGATGTAGTAATTTAAATCAAAAACTGGGATAGTTATTAGACAGGGTGTCACATTAGCGGGCTATACAGGATCGTATTGTAAACATTGAAGTAAATGAAAAATGTTCAGTAACTTTTTTCCGAATTCCAGTTTAGTTTAGCCTCAATCCGCCATTTAGTTTTTTTACACAAACTCACTGATTTTAAGTATGGAATCATCTATAATATATTAATTTGAAAAGATTTTTTGTAATCCGAGTCTGGACCGATATACACACAATTGGCACCAAATTAAATCAATTTTCTAAAAAAGGAAATTAAAATCTCTTATGGCCATTTAACATGGGGAAAATTTTTAAGCCTATTCCGAGTGATATCTGGAGTTCTATTGGGCCGATTGACATGCGGTCTGTGTTAAATGAAAGGTAATTAACTCTATATTTGCCCATTTGCCTTAAAACTTTTCTATTCATTCATTTAATATTTTAAAAATGGAATTTAAAATATTTTTATTCATTAACATTGTTTTCACTGATGAACTGAATAGCACAGATCAACTGATTATAACAGCACATGTTTATTATCATCTTGCGTTCTATTGAACAGAAATAATAGCACAGATCAGCTAATTATAGCAGCACATGTTTTATTATCATAGCATGGTTTGTTTATGTTGTAATTTACTTTATTGAAGTAGGTTATGTTTAATTTTGCTGTTGCTTAGGCCGGCCGCACACTTATCCAGCAAAACTGCTTTAAGCAAAAACGTTTTTGTTTTAAGCGAAAACATTCTGCTTGAAATAGAAACATTTTTGTTTAGTCCAAGTGTTTACACATCCAGCAAAACTGCCTTTAATGTACTTTATTGAAATAGGTTATGTTTAATTTTGCTGTTGCTTAATGTACTTTTTTGAAATAGGTTATGTTTAATATTGCTGTTGCTTAATGTACTTTATTGAAATAGGTTATGTTTAATTTTGCAGTAACAGATATAACATAATATAATATACTAAAATCAAGCAATAGCGAAGAATTGCCGGGTCCACTAGTAATATATTATTTCTATGTCAATGCCATATCGCCCTTAATTCTTCATCAAAATAAATGTTTCAAACATCATTTTAAAGCTTATGACGAAAAGTTAATAAATAGCTTAAAATGAATGTTTTCATTAAACAATTTTATTAAAAAAAAAACTTCCGTGTGATTCCTAATGAAAGGCAATTCTATTAACAATATGTTTAACTAACATGACAGCTGTTAGAGTTAATTGTTTAATCTAATTAAATCAACGTAAAGCGTTATAAATCATTATAAACCTTTACTTATAAACCAACGTAAATAAATAAACGAAATTGACTGAATTAAATCAACGTATTTTATCAGGTAAGTAACTAGCGAAATATTCTCACGGGTCAGCCAGTCCTTATTTAATTCTACAGAACCAAACCGTGTGACTCTAAATTCTCAACCTGCTCAATATTAGCACATGTTCTGACACTTATTCTTTCAACCCCGAAAACATACTATATAGTGGTAAACGCCTTCCTTCTACCTCTAGCATTTATTGAATATTATATTGTAGTTATTTTAAATCAAAATTACCCCATTACCTAAAAAAAACTCTTATAAGCTAGGGATTTGGTATTTATGTTGTATTTAGCTACTGTAATAACATACTAAAAGTCCTCGAAAAACATCTGTTCTACGGCCGCCTTCATGGAAAATGGAGTTCAAAAACTAGTCTCCTCCCCATAACTCAAAACCTATTCACTCTATAAAAATAATTTCAAATAAAAAATGTAGAGCTACAACTTTTGTACTAAGCAATATTCAATAAAATTAACAGTTTAGCCATAAAATACAATATTTGGAACACAATTTTGACTATTTGTTAAACAAAAAAACACTAATTACCGTTAAGGGAAATTATAAAGATATTTTTAACAACAAAAAATATGTTTGGAATTTCCTGAACAGAGTGACACCAATAACATAACTTTTTTCTTTTATATTTTATGTAAATTATTAAATGTTACACTGCTGATGCCTTCGATGCATTTCGCTACCAAGCTAGGCTACCATGGTTTTTGGACGCCATTTTCCTAGAAGGCAGCCGTAGAACAGATTTTTTTGCAAGGACTTTTATGTTATTACAGTACCTAAATACAACATGCATACCAAATCCCTAGCTTATAAGACTTTTTTGGGTAATTCGTCTAACACGAATCTACTAATATGGAACATAAACTTGTTTCATCAGGTATATTCAATCTAACATTTACATTTAATACATGATATAAATATTATATTATTACAATAAAAAATATAATGCTTTTCCCCTAAATAAAAATTTAACTTCTTTAAAATACTTTCACATTAAACAAGTTAAATTCATTGAAATCGTTTCCCGGTTTCAGCTAAACGGCATCAACACCCAGGGTGAGAACGTGGCAGACAGCGGAGGCAGCAAACTGTCCCATCGTGCTTACAACGCGTGGGTAGCAGAGCACGGTGAAGAGCCAAGACTACCTCGGCTGGAGCAATACTCTCCGCAGCAGATGTTCTGGTTGAGCGCAGCGAACGTCTGGTGCACCGTGTACCGCGAGCCTGCTCTCAAGATGCAGATAACCACAGGATACCATTCGCCGGCCGAGTATAGGATCAACGGAGCCTTCAGGAACCAAGTAGCGTTCTCGAAGGACTTCGACTGTCCAGTGGGTTCCAAGATGAATCCTGAGGAAAAGTGTAATGTTTGGTAAATAAAATGTTTTCAATTTGTAATTCTTTCTTTGAACCTTTGGTGTGTTCGGTAGATGTTTAGAAAAAACTAAAATGGAGACGAAAAATACTACTCCTACTATAATGTAACTGCGTGTCTTGTTCCACTCACTTATTCAGAACTATGAGTATTACACATTTGTGAGAATTTAAAAAAAGAAAACACGAGCTGAAGTCTCGAAAAAGAATTCCATCTTTCCATCTTGATTATGTTTGAGAAATTTACAGCCGTCATTTTGAAACGCATGATTGGATAGAATCGATTACTTCTCTTGAGATAGATCATCGTTGGGTTAAACTGCATGCCAGGTTTGAACTCATTCGGTCAAACCGTACTCTAGATATGAATTATTTTGTTATGGACTGCGCAGCGCTTTCCGTGTTTGCATCCCTGAAGTCGGCCTCGGATCCCCCTGTGGATTTGAACCTGGGAAGTTTATTTTACCAGGTGTGCCAATTTACGTTTTGATCAATTAATTGTGGGGAAACCAGACGGGCTATAAAGTCGTGTACGAAAAGAAAAACTAGCAAAATATGCAGAATAATTTAATATATTTATTTTTGTTTAGATAAAACTCCAAACAAATTTAATTCTAGTGCGAAAAATCTCAAAAACTGTTACTTGCGGTCAAAAACACGTGAAAATAAGATCACGCAAATGAACCGCGTGAGTTGATCGACGTTTATAACTTAAGTTTATTTCTTTGGGTTTCAAACATTTGGGTAATTGGTTTACTCAGGAAGGCGTTTAATAGCTTGTAAAAAAAAGTGCTTCCGGTTGTTGGCTATTTGTTGGCTAACTCGCCCGTGCCACTTAGAAAACCAACAAGTCCAAGTCCATGATTTGGTGTGTACCAAATCGGACGTAAAATGCGTTCGTTAGATTGCGAATACTTAATAGATATGCAGAGTGTTCATAAAGTCCCTTTAACCCTCCTTATAAATTTTTGTTACTGAAAATAAGTTAACAAACCTTGTAAATATCTTGTGTTGCCTAACAGGACACATTTTTTGACATATCTGACCCTCTTTGATTTTGGGGGGTCTTGGAGGCTTGAGTGGGTTGAGGGGTTAACAAATCAAATACAAAGGTAAGCCATTGAAAAGCTTATTAAAAAGAAACAGAATTTCGCAAACTAGAGCTTAATATCTTACTTCATTTTAAAAAATAATAATGGACAATCAAAGTTCTGGAAAATGATATTTTTAATACAACACCAAAGCAGGTTCTTGTACTTAAAAAAAATCATGTCAATCTTGTATTCATTTGAGCGATTGATTTGTAAAAAGGCAAAACTGAGTGCTATCACAACAAATTTCAATAACAAAATGAGGGAGGTATTGCTATTCTATCAGTACATGAAAATTGGTGCTTATTAGTTATGCATACAGTAGAGAAAGTCCGGAGCAAAGGTAAAGTGTTGTATTCCCGGTTCCATTTACTTTTTTTCACTAAAGTTTTTCAAGTACGCATAGAAACTCAGATAAATTATTAGTGGTACCTACCATACTACATTTATTTACAGTTTCTATTTTTGTATTTGTCGGTTTAAAAATGTTATTTGTTTGTCTAAACAATGCTTTATTAGCGTTGAGAGCGTTTTCATTGGTTCAAAACGTTTCCATACAAACATATCTTTCGCTCACATAGGGTGTGTTTAAAACTTTAAAAAGGTTAGTCATATAAAAACAAAAACACCGAGAACAAAAAAGTAATCCAAAATCGTTATAAAATATAGGGTGCTCTATAAGAAATTCGAAAGTTGACCGCCATATTGGTAAATGATGACAATTTACAAATATTTTAACTACATATTTTTTAATTTCTCAAAAAACTAGGATTCTCCATTTAAAGTTTGCTGTCAGAGTTATAGTTTACAAGATACCAATGGTGGCCCATTTAAAAAGACACTCCGTATAATTATTAGACAATGAAGTATTTAATGCATGCTAGTGTGTGGATAGCATATTTATATATATATATTGTTTAAACTAGGGTTATCATATAAATTTATTTATTTTTCATAATTTATTTCCATAAATAATACACAATTGGCAATTATATATTTTAACTACGGAACAAAAAATGACCACGTGAGCGCGAGTTGCTCAATACGCGCATATTGAGGAAATATAAAACAACTAAACGGATTGCATTATACATTATCATGTCGAGCTGAGTCAATCTACGATCAAAACAAACGCAACTAAACTACTCTTTGCCAAATTAACACAAAACAAGATGTTATCTTTTATGTTAAAGCTCAAATACATATTGTACATTTTAGACAAGCAGTTCAGTCGGTACACATCAGACAAAGAGGAACGATAAGATTAATGTATGCAAGTAGGTAAGATAACCTGATAGGCTGCATCCCTTCCCAATTTAAACAGCCATTTATTAATAAGTCTTTTAATTTCTAAACAGACATAGCTTGCGCGGAAGATTTTGATCCAAAACCTGTGCTATACAGGTGTATCAGAGCGGGTTTCCGGCTTGTATAGCATTGAAACGAGTATACTTAGACATTTAGTTTGAACTGATAACCCCCTATTTTGACCCCAAGGAATTCAAGAAAAATATTTTCAACCCTCTAAAATGCCCCAAAAGGGTATTTTTTGGGGGTGGGGGTTGGTTTTTGGGAAATTTTTAAATGTAAAGGTAGGTCGTGTTGTACCTCATTTTAAAGGTCTCGGTACACTGATCATTAAAACAAAATTTTTTTCATTTATCTTGCACCGTCAATACAGAGTACCCCCCCCCCCCCACATCATAAAAACTTAAGTTTACATATCTTTTTACATCTGACATAAAACATTTTTTTAACAGCTAAAATTTTTAAAGTACATTGACAAAGATGTGACCTTTCAAACAATACCTAATTTTGGTAGGTTTTCTCCCATTTTTAGCAGGTTTCAAAATTCACAACTTTTAGAAGTTTAAAAAGTCAATATCTCAAAATTTTCAAATTGCAATGTGGGTCATCTTACATATCAAATTGAAGGCCTTACAATTATCAACATTTTTCATATTTGAATTTTTTTCATTTCTCTATTTGCTTAAGATTAACAAAAAAATATTGTTTTTCTCTTTTAAAAATCCGGGTGGACGACAATTTGAACACCTGTAAGCTATTCCAGGAAATTAACCGGTGAGCAGTTATTTTTAAGCCTACTTATAACGTACACAAAAACTCAGTAATTCTAAGAAAAACAATATTTGTATGTCAGATGTAAAAAGATAAGTAAACTTAAGTTTTTATGATGTTTCGGGCCACCCTGTATTGACGGTGCAAGATAAATTTAAAACAATTTGTTTTAATGATCAGTGTACCGATACCTTTAAAATAATGTGCAACACGATCTACCTTTACATTTGAAAATTTCCCAAAAACCAACCCCCACCCCCCAAAAATACCCTTTTGGGGCATTTTAGAGGGTTGAAAATATTTTTTCTGAATTCCTTGGGGTCAAAATAGGGGGTTATCAGTTCAAACTAAATGTCTAAGTATTCTCGTTTCATTGCTATACAAGCCGGCCAACCGCTCTGATACACCCTGTATAATGAGAGTTAGTGGCAGGAAATTTTTTCATTAACTTGATAGCCTCCTAAAGAAATTTGATGAACGTGTTAAATGTGCATGGTAAAGTTTTGAAAATTCTCGTGAGATTTTTAAATATATAAACTGTGAGGTTTTTTACAAACAATTAAACTCATTACTTAAGAAGTACAAAAAACAGCGATTGTCGAAAATTTACGGACATTTTTTCAAAGTAGCTTTTAGTATAGCTTTCTGAATTAAATTCAGCGGCTCTGGAATCGATCTAAAAGCTCCATCCCAATCTATTATCCCCCCCCCTTCAATTAATGACGCGAGTTTTAACTCTCGGAAATTTACAATATTGTTAAGTTCCCCGAAAACATAAATACCTTATTTGTACAGTTACCTTCATTATTCCATTCACGTTTAATTACTTTTAGTTATACACAATAGAGTAAAAATAATTCGATCACGCAGCTGAACCGATGACGTGAGTTGAGGGAATTTAGAAAATTAAGTTCGTACGTTTTAGGGTTTCAACTAACTTTGGGGGAAATTGGTCTACTGACGTGGATTTGAACCGGGTACTTTTATGGTGTTTTACGTTTTGATCGATTTTGGGGTTTACACGGTCGTGTAAAAAAACAAAATGTACAGAACATTATGCTAAGTTCATTCTAGTTTGAAAAATCTCAAAAAAATTTACTTCTGGTAAAAAACGCACCCATGCTGTTGTTACCTTTGGGGTTCATAAAGGATCATCTGTATGTGTCTGTGTTACCAGCTGACCTACTCTACTTAACAAACAGGAATGAAGCAGTTGCAAAAATTACTCTATACTCACTGAACAAGCTTTGGAACGAACTCTTGTAACGACTCTGATGAAGGGGTCCTCACATTGAATAATTATAGCAAAACTGTTTGCGTTGCTCTTTCATTTGATGTAGCTATATATATAAAAGCCAAATCCACTGACACACTGATCACGATTCCTCAAAAACTAATGAACGGATCGGAACGAAATTTGGTATGTAGCTTCCTCTAGGGCCATAGGTGCTCACTAAGAAAGGCTTTTAAAAAATTTTAAATTTAAGGGGGGTTTGGGGGGGTCAAATTGACTAAATCACGATTTCTCTAAAACTACTGAACGGATTGGAATGAAATTTGGTTTGTAGTTTTCTCTAGGGCGGTTGTTTCTAGTAAGAATGGGTTTCAAAAAATTTGAAATCTTAGGGGGAGTCAAAGTTACTAAATCACGATTCCTCCAAAACTACTGAACGGATTGGAATGAAATTTGGTATGTAGCTTCCTCTAGGGCCCTAGGTCCTCGCTAAGAAAGGGTTAAAATTCGAAATTTCAGGGGGGTTTGGGGGGTCAAAGTTACTAAATCACGATTTCTTTAAAACCACTGAACGAATTGGAATGAAATTTGGTATGTAGCTTCCTCTAGGGCCGTATGGGCTGATAAGAAAGGTTTTCAAAATATTCGAAAACTTAGGGGGATTTGGGGGTCAAAGTTGCTAAACCACGATTTCTCTAAAACTACTGATCGGATTGGAATGAAATTTGGTATGTAGCTTCCTCTAGGGCCGTAGGTGATGATAAGAAAAGGTTTCAACAAATTTGGAATTTTAGTGTGGTTTGTGGGGTTAAAGTTACTAAAAAAAACACCGAACGGATTGGAATGAAATTTAGTATGTAGCTTCCTCTAGGGCCCTAGGTGCTCGCTAAGAAAAGGTTTTAAAACATTCAAAATTTTAGGGGAGGTTTGTGGGGGTCAAAGTTACTAAAAATCCCCATAAGAAATACATAGTGTAATTTATATTTATTGATATAATAAATATTTTTTGTTAATATACATTTAACTTTGATTGTCTATCCGTGCAAAGCCAGAATGGGCCAGCTAGTTATTTATAATTGTAAGTTAAGTGTAATAAATACCACAAAGCCTTAAAACCCCGATATTCATTTGAAAACCTCCCGTGTGCATTGCTGAGGACAGAATACTGAACCAGCTGTTTCAATCAGCTGTATTATGTACAGAATTTCCAAATTCAAATTTTTAAACTTATAGAACTAGTCTATCTTTGAAATTATTTGTATGAAATATTCTACCATCACCGCACGGGGGGTGTGGACTAGCTGCACCTAATAAGAGGGGTTTCGCGTCCCTCGCGGTACCCGAGTCAAACAACACCTTATACAGTACGATTTTTTTAACCGTGCCCTCGGCTCGGCTAGCGCACGGTGGGCTAGCGGTGTAGCGGGGAGGGATTGTAAAGGCAGTTCCACAAACTTCGATTAAACAAAACTGATTGAATAATTATTCGAATAAAATTATTGAAATAAAAACTACTTGAATGAGTCGTCTCTTGTTCGAATAATACTGTGGTGTGGTTAAGGTAAATGCCAGACACCAAGTAGGCCTACTTCACCCCAGGCAGGAAGTTTTCCCCGGAATCTAACTCCAGACATCCGTACCAAGCAAACCGTAAGTCAAACGAAAAAATGTTACAAATAAAATATTTAATTTGGACCTTTATCTAAAACTTTCTCGCGAACACTTTGTCTCTGACCAACAAACAAAAAACTTTTCAGCGGTGTGAAAATTTCACGTCATTATTAAAGTACAGTGTTGTAATATTGATTTTTAAAATATGAAATAGGTTTTGTAATGGATTTTCTTTTACATCATACGAATCGTATGGTTCTTATCTGCGTATCCGTGAAAGTTTCATAATTTTACATCGCTTCTAAGTGTATTAAATGTCAGTGTTATTGAAGCTCGGTTTTCGCTGTTTCACTCCGCTAGGCTTAGTTTTCGTGGAGTAGACAGAGCGATTTCTAATGTTATCATTCAGGTTAAAAAAACGGCCGAGGGCCGTCATTCAGGCCGGGGGCACGGTTAAAAAAATCGTACTGTACACATAGGTACAACCGCATACATACATCAAACAGTATATCTACATTTCTTCTTTCAACTTCCCTTAGCATTTATTTAATTGACACCGTTTTTGGGTGTCTTTAAAAATAGTATAGCCTATATGTATATAGGCCTATGTGTTCGCACTCTAACGAGCGCATTTTACGTCCGAATTGTGCCAGACTTAGTAGACAAGTTGGGTTTCTAAGTTGCTCAAACAAGTTCGTTAGTTAATAAATCTAACAACTACTAACACATTTTTTGAACTGAAGTAAAACTTTTTTGAGATTTTTCGTACTAAAATGAATCTTTTTCGTTGTTTTATCTGAATAAATAAATATAGGAGATTATTCTGCACATGTTGTTTTTTTTACACGACCTTATAACCCATCTGGTTCCCCCGAAATCAATCAAAACGTCAAATACCATAAACTTACCATGTTAAAATCCACGTGTTTGGTCACCTTCTGATCCGAGATCGAAGGCCGGGATTCAAACTCGCGACGCGAGTTTGATAGCTGCGAGCGAAACGAAGCCTTTTATAATCCGAGGCAGCATGGATGCGAGTTATCCTTCGACGAAATAAACGAACCATCGGGTGAGCCGGGACTGAAGGCAAAGGTACAAATTCTATTATATTTCGTACACGCAGACAGCTTATGCAGTAGTGAGTATACCAATTTCCCAAATAATTGGTTAAAACACTGAACCATATAAACCTAATTTGGTAAAGTCACTCAACTCAAGTCAGTGGTTCAGCTGTTTGATCGAGTTATTATCTTTAAAATGATATATTATTCTAGACTAGCGAAAAAAGCCTCCCGAGGTCGGCAGAAAAAAATGTCCTAGGGAAAAATGAATTTCCAAAAATAGGCATCAATCGTATCATATTTAATTTAAAAATAATAACAATTCCATTATTTTCTTTAATTTAAAAGAAAACGCACTAAATTCAGAAATAGATATCAATAGAGTTTTAAAATAAAACCAAACAAACTAAAAAAGAGTCCTTATAAATAAACCGATGAAATAAAAATTATAGTTCTTATTTTGTTGATAATAATTACATTTACTTTCATTTAAAACAAACCGCACGAAAATCGGTTGCATTGATTTCCAGAAATAGGTAGCAATAGGGTTTTAATCTAGAACCAAAAAACCTCAAAAAGTGTCCTTATAAGTATTAGGATGAAAAAGAAATTACTTTTCATAACTTTTTATTAATAATAACAGTATTCTCTTTTTATTTCAAATAAACAGAACTAAAATGGGCACGGTAGATCTTCATAAATATGTAGCATAAGTGTTTTATGTAGAACCAAAAAACCTCAAAAAGTTAATTTAAAAGTATACTGATGAAATAAAAATTACTTTTCATAACATTTTGATAATAAAAACAATATTCCCCTTTATTTTGAATAAGTACCACTAAAATTGGCCAGATAGATCTCCAGAAATAGATATAAAATCAAAAGGGTTGTAAACTGAAACAATAAAAACTCAAAAAGTGCCATTATAAATGTGACAACATTTTCTTTCATTTAAAGTAAACCACTTTAAATCGACCAGATAGATCTCCAGAAATATATATCAATAGGGTTTTAAACTAAAAAAAAAATAGGTTTTTTTAAATAGGCAGTCGTGGGTTTTCCGTCAGAAGTGAAAACATTTTAGCTTCATATAGTTAACTTTATTTTCGAGTTATTAAGAAGTATTGTTTTAATCAATGTATTAGTGTTTTAATGAGATCTTAAATAATTGCGGAGACGCGACGGAGCCTTAAATAAATGCGTAATGCACTGTGTTTTCAATAATTGTGGAGATGCGACGTACAATACAATAATTGCGGAGAATCGATTAAGCCTTAAATAATTGTGGATATGCGACGGAGCCTTACATAATTGTGGAGATCCGATGGAGCCTTAAATAATTGCGGAGATGCGACAGAGCCTTAAATAATTATGGAGATCCGATGGAGACTTAAATAATTACGGGGATGCGACTATGTCTTAAATAATTGCGGAGATGCGGCGTAGCCTTTAATTTTGCGGAGATGCAACAGAACCTTAAATAATTGTGGAGATGTGACGGAGCCTTTAAACAAGTTGTGTCCGTGAAATGACGATGACGGTCATGCGAGTTCAATAATTTTTATCCTTGCAAAAAGTGCCCAACGCGCCTAATGAAGTTTTCACTAAAAAAAATTTGGAAAACGGTTGACCCTAAAGGCCATCCATGTAACTTCCCGCTAAGTTTAATTACAACAAACACTATTTTTGGAAATTTTGAACTGCCATAACTTTTGAATGAATCAACCGATTTTTATGCGATTTGCGGCAATCGATGCAGTTTTTTAAGTCCATTGAAAGAATCAACAACAAAATTTTTTCAGATGAAAAGTTTCGGAGAAATTGAGGAAAAACACTTTTTTTTATTTTCTTTCGTTCACGATATCTCGCGAATGAATCAACCGATTTTCATGCGATTTGCGGCAATCGATGCAGTTTTTCGAGTCCATTGAAAGAATCGACAACACAAATTTTTCTGATGAAAAATTTCGGAGAAATTGAGAAAAAACACTTTTTTAATTTTCTTTCGTTCACGATATCTCACGAACGAATTAACCGATTTTGACCGGACTGGTAGCGATCGACGTCGATTTTCAAGGTTAAAAGCTGATTAGATTTTGGAATTGATCGGTAAAGCCGTTTAAAAGTTATTCTAAAACAAACCTGATTTGAAAAATTTGTATTTCTTAGTTTTTTCGAAATTTCTCAGAACCTACCTGTCCAAATTAGTTGAAATTTTCAGGAAATCTAAGTGTGATGGAACTCTTTAGAACGCCGTTTGGTAGGATCCAATCGGTTAAGCCGTTCAAAAGTTATAAGCGGGTCACATACTTACATACACACACACACACACACACCCACACACACACACACACACACACACACACACCAATACAGACAGGGTGACACCCTCTCGGGAGTGGTCAGGGAAGATTCCTAGGACCTCAAAACGTCGAGATCTGATGAATACTAGATTTTCGAAAAACGGGGTGAAAAAAATAACTTCACGATTTTAGAAAATTTTCAATTTTCTTAGCGGGAAGTTAAAAATCTAAAAACATTTAAAAAAATAGGTTTTTAACCTAAAAACAAAAAAATCTCAAAAGTATCCAATAATTGAAAAAATAGTATTTAATAATTAATTTGTTTAAAATAATGAGATTTTATTTAATTTAAAACCAACGACACGAAAATCGGACACGAAGAAATCCATAAATATTTATCAATAAAAAACCTAAAACTAAAAAAAATCTAAAATTGACCTTATAAATATATCAATGAAATAAAAATGGCATTTCTTAATTTTATTATAATGATGACAACATTTTCTTTCATTTAAATCAAACAGCACCATTACAAGGTTTCTCAGGCATGGGGAATAAAGAAGATTGATTAATAATAATAATAACACCAACAACTTTCTCTACATTTCCATTATTCTTTGTAACAAATAAATAATCAACTTACAAAATAACAAAT
>JAGFPH010001681.1:58624-83178 GCA_018207615.1 Philaenus spumarius
CTAGATCGGGTAATTTTCAAGATAACAAGCTGAGACTCAGCATAAATGTTTAAAATATATATTTTAACTCTTATGTCAAGTTTCAATTCAATATATATTAATTCTCGGCCAATTTAGAATGAGCCAACGGTTCATATATGAATAAGATGTCCCCTTTTAGTGATTTCCCCTGCTGCAAAATACATACCTGCATTATCGAATTTTTTCCAGACAAACCATTGCTCGGACGAAATAAATACATATGACCATTTTTGTTGAAAATACCTCAGCTACACGGTAGTATTTTTATTTTTCCCTATCTTCATCCCAGCTCGAAATATTAAGGATAATCGAAAAAAAATTATAATCGATTTTTTTTTCGACTTTGGGAAATCGATAGACTGGTAAACTTTTTTTATGTTAATCTATATACTTTAAGGAACTTATGAAAAAAATCAGCCGTATTGTAAATTACTGGAACTTTTGGTCTAAATTTACCCCTACCGACTGGCCTATAAATAATAATACCTGTGTGTAGGCAATGAGTTGGCTGCTTACATGCAGTGTGATCGAAACTATCATGACAGACATAGTAATTTTATTTAGTATATTTCTATTATTCTGGCGGTGGCAAACCTCAAAATAAATGAATTTCCAAATTGGTTGACATTTTTATTTATCTAAACAATTATTGAAGTAGCTGTACCGAGTTTTATCGAAATTTGTCGCTTAATCACCCTTTACTTACGTTCGGAGTCAAAAGGCCTAACACGTAAGGCGCAACCATGCCCGAGACCGAACCAGATCCGTTCACTAACGCCATGATGGATCCAGCGTAGTTAGGGCTCAAGTCCAACGAGTTGACGGGAAGAGATGCGTAGAAGAAGCCTACTGAGCCCATGCCTAAGGTGAAGAGGATGGTGACCAAAGTCCGGTCGCAACCAGAGTATGATGCCAGTATTACCCCAAGAGCGGGCAACACGGTACCTGGAACCATGATTAGAAATATTTGTTACTTCATATATACCTCAAGAACCAAGAAGGTGAGAAAATAAGAGAGTCTATGTTTATTAAACATTGATGTTTTTACAACGTACATTAGCTTCTAACACTCATGCGCTCAATTGCAGTACAAACAGTACTGTATTCGTAGTGTACTATACTTTAAAAAAACATTTACTCGTGGTTAAACTATATACTAGTCTTAAAAATATATTTACTAACAAACACACATGAAATACAACTATGAGTATTTGAAATAATAATAAATTAAACAAGGGGAAATCCGGGAGTGCTTCTCACGCACCCTCATACACGCTCTTTTGATACAGTTCTGACAGAAATAATATATACATTTATATAATACAAATTTATTTCCTGCGTACATAGTAACGTATTAACATGATACACAACCACCCAGACATGAAACAAACTTAAATACGCCTTGATAGTAACATATTTTTGTCTAACCATTTATACACTATAGTACATTCAGAGTTTGCAGTAAATCGCTGTGTTCTGTGGCCATTTTGAAGATTTAAATTTAGACTTTTAATGCGTTTTTTTTAGTTAAATTTTATATCTGCACACATGTGACTTAATAAAACATTTATTAAGAGGTTTTAACAGTCCATGTCTTTCCTTGTCATCCGCCATAGGTAGCGATTTACTGCAAACACTCGCTGAACGTACTATAAATTCATATGTACAAACAAATTAGTCTAGCTTCGATTTAGGAAATTAGGTAACCCTGTTTGCGAGGCCAGTTTGGGGTTTACCAGCACGAACTTAAAAAAAAATACATGAAGAAAAGAAGGTCAGTACTGTAACCATTAATCATATAAACATACAAACATAGAGTGGTCTCAACTAAGGTCTGCGTCTATTTCCAACTAAATAAAAAGAGCGGCGATTTAACAATGGGTTTAACAATTTCAAATGTAAAGGTAGGTCATGTAATACACCATTTGAACAGCTTATTAAATAGAAACAGAATGGCACAAACTAGGGCTTAGTATGTCACTTCGTTGTAGGATAAGGTTAAATTAATGTAACACCTTTAAAAAATATAAACTGTAAATAAATATAGTAACCACTACAGTCGGGAGCTCGAAATAAGGCGGGTGAGATTTTTTGTTCTGTTGCCAGGTATGAGACTGGCAAAGCGAGGAACGGTCGAGAATCGCTCGCCCTGCACCACGATCTGGCAACACTGAGCATCCAGTGTAGCCTAGACCGAGCGCCACTGCCAAACCCGACTGTTAATAAAACGTGTACTTAAAACTTGTAAATAAAACTGTTCTCGTTTTGAGTATAGCGGTTAAATTTTTGTAAATATTTGCTAAATGAACAACAGTTAAACAAATAATCAACCAAATCAAATCATTCAATATTTTCAACCCGTTTATTAAAAAATCTAATATTATTATATTTATGTATCTATTCAATAGATTATTATTAGTAGTTAATTATTATTTGAAAATATACAAAAATAACAAAACACTACGAGATGCTCTTCTTTTTCAGTTATTGTTTTCTTTCACCTTAAAATTGGATTTATTCAACTTTTATAAATTAACGAAAAGATTTACAAACGCAGTACAAAAGAAATACTAAAATATACTTGATTATGAAAACTAATGAATAAAAACGTGAAACCAGAATAAATAAACAACGTGATCGGACCAATGAAGCGTTTGTGGCAGGACCTTTTAGTTTCGTGCGTAATTTTATTGTCGTTAATCAACTACTTTAAAAACCAAAACGTGCTTTGGAGACAAAAAAATGTTTAAACAACAGTTTCAGTATGTGTGATTTCCTACAACTTTCCCGCTGACGAAACATCGCTACTTGAAATTTATTTTTAAATCCTCGCTTACTGAAAATTTTATGTAAGATGATTCCTGAACTACAGTTCGCATATTACTTTTTGAATGTGTATAATTACGTAAAAATAGATTTCAGGTAGAAACTGAGATGGGTAGAATCCTACATCTTTCCTCTAAAAACCCGTTTTTTTTATTTTTTATTAAAGATAACTCAACCCATAAGTCACCTACGGCTAAGGAGAGCAAAGCAGATTACGCCTCGACACAACTATTTGGTCTGGTAAGAGACTACGTTTCTTTAAGCTTGCACGATCTGACAACAGCGCAAAAAATTCCCACCCGCTTTATTCCGTGCTCCTGACTGTAATTTATGTGAGTTTCTATGTGTACTTGAAAAAACTTTGGGGGAAAATGTAAATCAAACCGGGAATGCAACCCTTGACTTGCTCCTGACTTTCTCTACAGAATAGGATACCTCCGTCATTTTGTTCCTGATTTTTTGTTGTGGTAGCACTCAGTTTTGCCTTTTTACAAATGAATTGCTCAAACGAAGACAAGGTTGAAATGATATTTTTACGGACACAAACCTGCTTTGATGTTATAATGAAAATATTATGTTCCAGAACTTTGATTGTCCATTACTTTGAAACGAAGTAATATACTAAGCTCTAGTTTGCGCCATTCTGTTTCTCTTTTAATAAGCTTCTCTATGGTGTATTACACGACCTTCCTTTATATTTGAAATTGATAAGCCATACCCTCCCCGCCCCCTAAACCCCCCAAAATCATAGATGGTCAGATATGTCAAAAAATGTGTCCGGTTATGCAACAAAAGAGTGTACAAAGTTTTGTTAACTCATTTTCAGTAACGAAAATAATGAAGTGGGTTGAAAGGACTGGTACACAAGGTGGCTGATGAAAATAGTTAAAACATTTTTGGTGATGAACTGTTAAAAAAGTAGTTCAGTCCTAAAACAATACCTAAATAGTGAACAAACGAATATTGAGCATAACTTGTGAGAAGATATACTTGAAAGAATAAAACTCGAATACAAAATCTCACAACTAATATAATTCTTAACTCAAACGCGTTTCGAGAACAAACACAAATTCGCCATCTTCAGTAATGCACGAGCTACAATAATCTCACTATAACTCAAGTTTCTAGGTGAAACTTCCATTAACAGCTGATTTCTTCTTTTTCAATTCTATTTTTTTGGTTAGGTGTTTCCAATCTCAAGTATAAAGTTCATGCTTAGTTTAGGAGTAGGTGTAAGTCATGCTGATTCTTTAACGTTTATTATTTAATTAAGAATGTTATTATTATTTACCACTTTAGATTTGAGGTTATGTTTAATCCAACACATTAATTGAAATAAAACATAGCATGGTGTAAAAATGAATTAAAGTAGGTGTGCGAAGCACTCGGAATTCTCTGCTAATATATCGTACTTTCGATGCCTTACGTTCACAATTAAAAATTCTGTTTGCACATTAATTATGTTTTAATATGTTCTTCAAATGATTTACTTACTTAAAGTGTTCATTAGTTTTCTCAAGTTGGTAACACTCATGAAATTCTTCCTTATTACAAAGTCACCAAGTGCTCCGGCTGTTAATGACATAACCCACAACGCTACGTAGGGCAGGGCTGACAACATTCCGTTCTGAAATATGATTTGTTTATTAAAATATGTTTTAACTTAACTAGAGTCTGACATAGTTAATAGTTTATTTGTGTATCTAGGGTGCAAAGTTGAGTTTGTCGCAGGAAATTAACTGGTGTTAAAGTTTATTGAGGGTGACTAAAATAAACTTTGCACCCATAATATGCACAACGTTTTTCCTACAACTACATTTTATATTAGTGTTTTAGTTTTAAAAAACATCTGTTTTACTAAACAAAACGTGTTTACAGAAGTTAGTCCCACAACAATCACATTTTGCAGAACATAGCCTACGCCAGCTGTTTATTTTGCACCTCAGCTGTAGGAAAACAGAATTAACCCAAAACAATATAACCTAACCTCACCTGAGCAATATTGAACTTCATGACGTCGTTCATATATTTGGGCAGGTCTGTCATCATTGTATACACGCACCAATCGTGGCCAATCTGTCCTACGATGAGAGCCCACAAATGTTTCGATTTGAACATCTGGCCCCAAGGTGTGGGCGGTAAGTCCTAAGCAGAAAATATAGTTGAAAAACTATAACCTAAAAGTAAATAATTACTATCGTAAGAGTATTATTTCCCTAGCTTTGTTGTCGCTATATCTTTTGTTGTCACGTTTCGAATTGATTCCATCTTCAATTAATCCTTAACAATTACTTTTCTTATTCACCCTTGAAGTTGGGGGCGAGGGTTTCGAAAAGGATTTTGTGAAATCTTAATATCGTTACAGTTTTCTCAAAGGCTGTAAAACGAGTCTTCAGATGTAAAACGCCCAAAGCTTCAATTGCGAAATCTACCGGAAATGGTGTCTTAAAAAATCCATAAACCACTCTTTTTTCTTTTTAAACTTGTTTTTTTTTAATAAATAAATAACAAAACTTAAGCACGTGGTGTTTAGTTCAAAGATTTCCCTCTAGATTGCAGCGTCAATGTCTGCGACTCAGCGACTGCATGAAAACCAGCTAGCCAACTGTGTTTCGTCACAGCCACAATTCATAAGTCATATATTTGACTTTGTGTCGATATTTTTATATCAGACACAGACATCTAACGAAATATCAAAGTCACAGTCAAACAAAGTCACAGTCCGTGAAATATCGTTCATCTCTTGTCTTGCACCTAGTACTTAATACTACCCTTTCCTTCAAACCTAGAATGAGATGATGCAATACCTATAACCTCCTTTAAAGCACCGTACCCCTGTTTAAGGGTCGGTGAGACCTTTATATGCGTTTAAGGGTCTGTGAGACCTTAATGCGTTTGTGGGTCTGTGAGACCTTTGTAGGTGTAATTCTTACCTTCCTCTGTTCCGTCTGTCCTAAGGTTTTGATGATGTAATCCTTCTCTTTATCCGATATGAACGGATGGGACGCTGGATCTTTGTAGCAGAGTATGCACCAGAAGAAATACCAAATCACGCTGAAAGTTCCGAAAATATAGAATACATTAGGCCAGTAGAAGTATTTTAACATGATACCTCCTAGAGCGGCTGCTATCACCATTCCAAGCTGTACCCCTGGAACAGAGAGAGTACTTTCAGAACCAATCTGTTACGTTTGTGGTAGAACGTTTAAAAATATAACACTAATCTAGAAAGAAGGTTGTATTATAGTGTTATTCGAGCTATTAGTGGAAACCGGTTTCCCCTGTAACATAACTTTTCTTAGTGACACAATAATTGTAAAAGCTAATCTGAAATAACATTCACCAAGCATAGCCTAACCTGAAACCATTTATAGTATCTTTTGGCAAAACAATAAATGTTATAAAAAGTTGTGTTTTGTCGCCAGTACTGTGGCCACATTTTCACTTGCTGAGTGTAATAGAAGATTCTAGTTTCAGTCTTCTAGTAAATAGTAAAAGTACTTTTTATATTTATTTTTAACGAGTGCAGTGTTTGTGAATGAATATTTGTGTCATACAAGAACAGTACGGTTTTAATATAATTAGCTGGCTTGATGAACATGCAGCCACTAAACCTAGAAAATAAAAAGAAAAAAGAAAGACCTTGTTACTGTTGACCGAACAAATTTATATTAATTAGCTTAACATACTCTTTTACAACCCAATAAACTTACTACAAACCTATTCTTACCCATCCTAACTTAAACAAAACTAATTTAAAATACCCTTACCTAACCCGATACATCAATCTTTATACACCCTTACATGGTATAAATTTGTCGGGAAAAACATTTTAATGAACCAACTCAACCATAATATAAATAAACATAACCTAACTTAAACACAACACAAAAATACTATAGCAGAAATAAAACAAAAATAGATTATCCTAGCCTAACACAAAACTAACGTAAACTAAATTAACACACCAAACATAACATAATCGATCAAAACTAACAAAAGCCCTTCCTAATACAACTTTACTTGTCCTAACTAGTCCTGGGTAAGACAGTAAACTGCATCCTTACAGAGGGTGATTCAGGTAGAAACTTTCAGCCCGTGTTCTGCTAGTGAAAATAAAGAAAAAAGTTCATATAAACATAGGTTCATGAATCACCCTGTGTAAACTTAACGTAACCTAACTTAATATAACAAAAATCTGTAATTTGTCGAAACATTCCTGCGTTCTAAACCATAAAATCGACAATAGCTACATGCGCAGACACACATGGCCTACCTGCTGCTAATGGTTCTTCTATGAATCCCCAACTAGCCATAGTGCTACAAAATTACATTTTTCTAACTGTTAACTTTACATAATTTTTACTCTTATAACTTAACCTATCATAAATGTAAAATACGTGAACCCACCATAACCCAACAAGTATAACCAACCTATCTTAGCAGAACGCTTAACAAATTTTAACTAAACATAAGCCAACATCAAACACAACCAACCCTAACTAACAATCATAGCATAAACCCAACTTAACCTAATTAGGGATGTTACGATATTATCGATATTAGTAAATGACGATATGTTTGTTCAGTTATTATATCGATATTAAAGATTCGATATTATCTCAAATCGGAAGAATAATGTCAATATCGCATGTCGATATTTTTGTCTATACTGTAGCAATTAATTACCTTCTTTTGTACAACAGAATTGTAACTCCTAAAAATAAAAACACAATGCAGTTACTTTACCTATACAATCACATAATGTTTTTTAGTTTCTAAACGTATATGAACTTAAAACACGCTTGATCGTAGATTAACCTACCGTCTACAATATAAAGTAACTTATCGTCCAGAACATAGACTTACCTCCCGCTAGTATTTGAGTTTGAAGTATGTTTCAGATTATAAGTATAAACAAAATTTAACATAACCTCTAGTCATACGTAAGTAAACAATGAGGTACTAATATTTATGAACTTTAGCTCTTTTGTTTGGAGTTTTATTTTTTTCTAATTTCTATAATATTCGATTCCCGCGAAAATGATTGAGTTTTAGAGTTAATTTGACGAGTAGTTTCAGAATACAAGCAAAATTTAAATTCCATTTTGTGGTTTCCAAGTCACTTCTATAGTTAAATATAGTTATTAATTAATATAGTTACCTATATTTATCCGTCTTATAACTTTGTTATGTCTTCCTTTAAAACGCTTTTCGGGTCCGTGGTCCCATCATCAGTTATATGAAAAATTCACTCCATAGGAGGTCGTCACATATTTACACCAAACACAAACATACAAACACAACACGTAACACGCACATACGTAAACATATATTTCGTTGTCTTAGCGACACGATGTGCACTGTCGCTTATAGCTACGCGCCCACTGGGTCGGTACGGTCAGTACGGTCATCACGGCCGTCACGGCATTTTTTAGAGGGAGTGCGCGCACTGGATCGGGAGTTCCGCCGTTCAGGCGTTCCGCACTGTCCTCCATCCGCCTTCCGCCAAAACAGAAGTCAGTTTGGGAGAGGATCTGTTGAAAGATGGATCTGGAGGAGGAAATTGCGGTAGTGAGTGCGTTTTTGATAGAAGAGGAGAATGTTAAAATAAGAAAAAGGAGGTTTTGGATTAATAACATTAACAGAAAAAGATTGTTTTGTGGTGAATTTCACACTTTGTTCCCGGACCTTGTGGATGATGACCTTAAGTATTTTTAGTACTTCAGAATGACTCACGACAAGTTTGACCACGAGCACAACAGAGAGCAGACTGCCTAGAACGCTGAAAATGCCGTACCGACCGTCCCAGACGCCCGAAGTGCGCGCGCACTGGATCGGTCTGGCGGATTCGCCGTCACGGAAATGTCCTACAGTTCGTAGCTCCAGACTTTCTATCGGACATGCCGAAGGTGCGGAACGCCGTTGACGGCCGTGACGACGCAGTGGGCGCATGCTCATTTAATTCAATGCTTTGAACTTTTGAAAAATCCCGTACCGACCGTACTGACCGTCCGTGACGACCCAGTGGGCGTGCAGCTTTAAGCTACGCGCCCACTGGGTCGGTACGGTCGTCACGGCCGTCACGGCATTTTTTAGAGGGGGTGCGCGCACTGGATCGGCCGTTCCGCCGTTCAGGCGTTCCGCACTGTCTTCCATCCGCCTTCCGCCAAAACAGAAGTCAGTTTGGGAGAGGATCTGTTGAAAGATGGATGTGGAGGAGGAAATTGCGGTAGTGAGTGCGTTTTTGATAGAAGAAGAGGAGAATGTTAAAATAAGAAAAAGGAGGTTTTGGATTCATAACAGTAACAGAAAAAGATTGATTTGTGGTGAATTTCACACTTTGTTCCCGGACCTTGTGGAAGATGACCTTAAGTTTTTTTGAGTACTTCAGGATGACTCACGACAAGTTTGAAGCACTATTACTGATGCTGGAAGCAGAATTATATAGGGAAAAAACTAATTTTCGTCATCCAGTGAGAGCAGACTGCGTAGAACGCTGAAAATGCCGTACCGACCGTCGCGAACGCCCGAAGTGTGCGCGCACTGGATCGGTCGGGCGGAATATGTAGTCATTGTTCTTAGTGCGCCTCTAACGCTTATGATCAATATTAGTACCAAATTTCACGGTCCTATATGATATGGTTTTTGAGATACTGAGATGAGTCAGTCAGTGGTATTTCGCTTTTATATATATAGATTTTATTTACCTGCAAAACACAGCGATGTCAGCATGCTTCGTTCTAGAGGTGGTGCCCATTGGGCAAGTAAAGTGCTCACTGCTGGGAATGTAATCCCCTGAAATAAAAACAGTAAAAGTTTATAAAAACTTTTTAATAAATAAAAAAAACATAACATAAAATGTTTTATCTTATCTTTGCCATACTAATATTATAATAAATATTGTAAAAAGGTAGGCTTCATTCGTTTAGAATTAAAATAGTTTTCAAAAATGATAATCAAATTTGTTTACCAGATGTTAACATAAATACAAAGACGCAACTCAACCTATCAAAATGTTGATTACATTTTATGTTTCCTATTTTTTCCCGTAACACAGTTATATTTTGAACTACAGAAAACGTAAATGTGTTCAGGTTTTATTTTATCCAGTTAATTTTCCACAAGTCAAGCTCAATAGTTATTTACAATTTTGGTATCATTAAAAAAATACATTCTGTAACCTTCAGTCCTTATTGTACGTATTCTATAGCGAGCACACCTTCCCATTTATACGCTTCTTGGTCAAATGAAACTTCGTTATTTCTTCAATAATACATGTTCTAAGTCCCAATGCCCCAAAAAGCTAATTTTGGAAGGTGGGGTCATTTTTGAAGAATTTTCTGTTGTAAACATATCTTGTCAGTTACACCATTTTAAACACATTTTAATAGTAAACATTTTTTTAAAACGGCTAACTAAACTTGTTTTAGGTGGCAGCCCGGAAAGTGCAAAAGTTCTGTACTAAACTGATTTACCTTCGGAACTCAACATTTTCCCAGATATTGCTGATGATATACCCTCTCAAACAAAGCCCATCTTGGGAGATTTTCCACAAGATTCCTAACATTGAATTTGGGTGAAATTTAAAAGCCTTTACCTAATAAAGTTCAAGGTAATGAAAGACAGGTTGGATATCAAATTAATATCCAAGTGCAAAGTGTTTTGCGACTAACCAAACGAGCTATAAGGTCGTATAAAAAAACAAAATGTGCAGACTAATATTCTATATTTATTTTTTTATATATAAAACCTCAAAAAAGTTTTACTATAGTACGGAAAAGTTTAAAAAATGTACTTTCGTTCAAAAAAGTGCTTCCTGTTGTTAGATTTTTTTTTGGCTTACAAATTCGTCTGAACCACTTAGAAACGTTGGTACCACCAACGTGTATATTAAATTTTGACCAAATCAGATGCAAAATGCGGCCGTGTTCTGGGGACAATGATGAGTGCTCATTGACCACTCCAGACCACCATAAGAGTCACTGCAATAACCATCGTTACTATGGAAATTCACTAATAATAATTTATTGTTTCAGAATAATACTACAGGGTGCGGTAGAAAGAACTCCCCTATTTGGGAAGCTAATAAAAACAAAACGAAGTAAGACAGGATATTTTTATTTTCATTAACAAAGAGTACACATAATGGCCGTTTAAGAATATGCAATATTAATGCATTTTAAACAATACGCCACTCAAATGGCTGCCTCTATTGTTGATGGATTGGTTAAGCCGTTCTTAGTTGTTCAATATCATTATCTTGACACAATGCCGTAAGGACTTCGTTATCTCTTCCACTCTTAAACCAAAACAATCTTGTAGGGATGCATTTTCAAATCTCGATGCAAAATTCTTCTCACACTTCGCTCAGATAATCGCAAGGCCATCGCATGCTTTCTTGCGGAACATCAAGGAGATTGTTGAACAGAACCTCTCACTGTAGCAACATTTTCTGAGCCTGTAGCAGTCCGCCGTCGACCTTAGATCTTTTGTTTCAATGCAGAACCAGTCTCTCAAAAATTCAAAACCTGCAAATAAATGGTTTTCTTATCGGGAACAAGGTCTCGTCGACCAAGAGCTGATCGAATGCGGAATGCCAGTTGAGTAGTTATTGGCGATTCATTTTGAATAAACTGCTTCACGACAAAAGCACCCGCGATGTTCACCAGACCAAGCCATGGCGTACACTGAAAAAGTCACGTAAGCTTTCTAGGACATGCCCCCACCCCTCCGTCGGTACTTGCATCAAAATGGAGGCAGCCATTTGAGTGGTGCATTGTTTAAAACACATTAATATTGCATATTCTTAAACGACATTATGTGTACTCTTTGTTAATGAAAATAAAATATCCTATCTTACTTGGTTTTGCTTTTATTAGCTCCATAAATAGGGGAGTTCTTTCTGCCTCACCCATTATACAGTTAATTTTAGGACAGTTTTAATAAATTTGGCACTTGTTAATGCGTGAATAATGTACTAGTTTCATGTCACGCCCCCTCTTAGTTTTGCATAAATAAGGAGCATGGAAGGGGATGAAAAAGGAGTTAGTTTATTAAATATAGTTTTATTATTGTTGCTCTTGTTGTTTACATTACTGAAGATGGCGACTTTGTCGTTGAAACGCGTTTGATTTAATGAACATATTAGTTGTGAGATTCTGTGTTCAAGTCGTTCTATCAAGCATACATATTTTCTTTAGATTATCCTGCCAGTTCGAAATATAGGGCTTTCAGTTGAAAACAAAAATGTCAAAACTGATGTGTTTGCAAGTTATACGTATTGTATCGGTATAGAGGACACCCTGTATAGAAGATAAAGTTTATTTTTAAAAGCAGAATGAACCCCGAAGTATATCACTTACCTCTCCGACGCCCATCAAGAAGCGAAGAATAATAAGAGGCCACGCTCCCATGTAGGCCACAACAGGCGTCAGTAGGGTGAAGATGGCCGTACAGAAGATACCAAGACCTAGGGTCAGTTTCCCGCCAAACTTCTGTGACAGCATTCCCCCGGGAACATGTGTCAGTATGTAACCGTAGTAGAAGGCAGACAATATCAGCCCTTGTTTCTCTTCGCTCCAGTCGAACTCACCTGTCTGGGAACAAAGGATATTGTAACACACAACTTAGAGATTGTTTTAATACGAAGATTGGTCGTAAGTAATTTTGTATATAAGAATAGAGTTAACCGACTTTGAAAGGACACTCATGTAACCTCTTGGTCTAAGTTCAGAATACGCCTACCTGTTGATGTCATTACAGACGACATTATTGTTTAAGAGAGCAGTGCTGCCAACCTTAGCACAATTCTACTGTCTCTTAACGGGAAACACGCTCCGATACTAATCAAATAATATAATTGCCTGAATATTATAAGAAAAACAAGAAAATGAAAACAAATATTTAAAACCCAGAAAGTAGCAGTTAAATTTTTGTAAATCCCAAAAACAATTCTACTAAACTAGCGTAAAAATTACAAATCAAGTTGAGGCATATGTTTGACATCTAAGAGTAAATTTGACATAAAATACTAGATACGAAAAATATTCTAGCCCTTACATGCTAATAGTATAAATGCAATTTTTCTATCCTGCGTACACATTGTTCAAAAAAAGGGTTTCAAGAATTCAGAGCGTGATGCCACACAGTAAAATAAGATGAAAAGTTCCAGATAGGACCATAAATACTCCGTTTTCTGTCTAGCCGCCATTTTGTTTGTTTTTTTACAAAATAATTCATATCTAGAGAAATGTTTGACTGATTGAGTTCACACTTGGCACGACGTTTAACCTAACAATGATCTATCTAAAAAAAAATAAGCAATCATATTCAATCATGCGTTTCATAATGCCGGCTGTTTGAAAATTTCAAACCTAAATTACTCAAAATTCGTACATTTTAACAAAACATGTCAAGATACCTTTTTCGTAGCCCTTTTGGTTCCCTATCGGATGGTTTAATTGTCAAAACAATCGGATGAAGGATATTAGCTGAGTTAGATAATAAACAGCATATGTACAATAGGCCTATTATTGGTATAGGATGCCGAGTTGAACAAAACAATTAGTACACATAACTTAACTATTATTGCCAAGTTTGAACATAATCAGTCAAACATATTATCTCTAGATATGAATTATTTTGTAAAACTAAACAAAATAGCATTTTTGGACCTATGTTTATTGAAACTTTTCATCTTATTTTGATGTTGAAAATCACGCCCTGAATTCTTGGAACCCTTTTTCTGACATCCTGTATAACGTAACCAAATACGTACCACGTTTCAGGTCTCCAGATTCATACCAAGAGCAGGAATTATTATATTGCAAGGGTAGTTTTCAAATTTCGTCCATTAAATTGAAGTAATCGAAATGAAAATGGGTTTTCTTTCTTATATATCACCTGCGAATAGTGTGAACCGAATTTCACCTCTCTAGTTTGTAGGAGATTAGTGGAATTTACATTTGTTGTTTTGGGGTATTAACCCCATTTTAACCCTTTAGATGGAGTGACCCCAATTTAATGTTTTTACTTTTTCTATGGAATAAATGTAGCAATTTTCTGATCTCTGTCTTCAATTCCCATCATAGTCTTCAATAAAATAGTGGATTTTTATTGTTTCAGGGGTTGGTATTGAGGTTTTCATCCCTGAACGCAAACGATAAAACGTCGGTGGCTCTAAAATTGTGTTATGTATAACGTAAGAAACAATTTTGAACAATAAGTTCAGAATTGTATTATCATAGGAATTAAAGGTGTATTGTTTTAGGGTAGTTAAGAAATTTTAACCGCTTAAATATGAGTATTCGATGTAATTTTTACGGCTAAACACTTCCGGCACTAATAGGGGCAAATTTTTAGTGAAATTGGTCGAATAGTTTTTGAGTAGAGGACAAAGGAACTTTTGTTTTTATACACACAGTTATAGATTTGCGTATGTTCAAATTGAATATAAGGTAATTACGATCGAGTATTGGGGAATTTTCGTGCAACTCTGACGCATCCCTTACCGCTTTGGTCACGTTTCCGTCGGTCGGGTCCGCCGGACAGTAGTTGAACTCCACAGAATCAACTTGCACTACTTTCACCATCTGTGTAATGGCGAAGTTGAGGATCCCTCTCATCACATACGTGTTGGCCATGCCTATTAGACACATGATGCTGAGGACGTACCTCTGCGGGATGCACATAGCTGGAACAAGCAAACAAGTCGTTCAATAGTAAGATGTGGGGTATCTTTAAAAAGCAATCTAAAGAAACAACAAACAAAAACTTTTATATAACGTTATTTATTATTTCTGTAACTTAAAAGATAACAGATTTAAAATTGTGTATTATGGACAACTACCGAGATACTTGTTTACCTTGAGAAAGATTAGTTATGTTATTGAATTGATATAGCACTCGAGTGCGATTATAATATTACATAAGTATCCTATCTAATGAGTTTCTTATTTTTATACATTAGTTAATTTTTCATAAAATATCAATGTACAATCACTAGATAACAAAAGTCGTACATGTTGTCCTGTTTTCAAGTAATTCATCTGAATATTACAGTTTCTTATTTTTTTAAATACATATCCTGCATTATTAAACATTTCTGCCATCTAAGAATTATCATAATATATTATTTCTCAAAGTGTTTTTTTTTTTTTTTTTTGTGACCACAACGCTATATCTTAATTCTTCATCAAAATAATGATCAAACATCACTTTAAAGTTTATGTTCCCCGCTATTGACGACAAAGAGCTTAAAATTAATATTTTCATTAAACAAATTTAATATGATTCCTGTAGAAAGGCGCCATCTATTAACAATCTGTTTAACTAACATGACAGCTGGTAGTTAGATTGTTTACATTCTATATGCAAGTGTAATCAATCAAATTAAATAAACTTAAAGCGTTATAAACTGTTATTTATAAACCAACGTAAATAAACGCAATTAACTGAATTAAATCAACGTATAAATTAGGTAAGTATTCCTAACTTGCGAAATATTCGCACGGGTCAACTAGTACTTTACATATTCACAAAGAACTCCCCTTAAATTATTCATCGAAGGGTTCGTAAGACGCCAGATCATCAGTGTGATCCTTGGGTCGCAATAAACAGACTTTTGCAAAAAACATTTAATTATTGACAAAAAATAAGGTCCGAATTTGTTGATATTAGTCAGTAGAATATAGTGATGTGCAGGGCCATGGGTTGGGAAAAATATGGTTGATAAGCGGTACTAGGTCAGATGAGGGGCCTCTCTGAATGCCTTGATTTGAACTGTTCCTCATGCCGTCATTGTTAAGACTTGCATCCTACCTTCAAGCCTGTTTCGAGACATCTAGGTGGAAATGTATAAGTAAAGCTACTGATCACGGAGGTTTGAAGGGGCTCTGTTTAAGTTCAGAACCATCCCACTAATATAAGCAAGGTGGAAGGTAAGGGAATATAGTACCAAGTGAAGTGATCTTCCAAGACCGCAAAGTTCTTTTGGGAGAAACAGATTCAAGTAGTTGGTTTCACATGCTAGTAGGTTATTTAACGAAGTTCATCTACATTGCGAACTAGCCAGGAAGAGTGAATCGTAACGCAGGTACATCTTCCCAGTAGCACTAAAACTAGTATATTTAAAGCTAGTTTTCAAACCGAATAGACAATAACTACTTCTAATTTACTCACACAATTTGAGATTCTTGTTTATACAATTTTCTTATCAACTAGATTACTCAACTGGCTTGTTTATACTGCACACAGATTGTGGTAATTAATTAAATTGTTACATTATTTCGTACAAATCCTTGACAGCACTTGACGAATCTGTGATTGAGATATCTATCAGCTTCCATTCAACTTTTTCTTTCGGTAATGTAATAACGAATATTAAGACAATAAACAGATTAGGCAATAAACATTCTTAATGAGAACATAACGTCATTTGTACAGTTTTATATTGTAAATGTTTAATCTTTGTAAATGGCTTTATCAAGATTCGCCACCGTCATAAGGCTCTGCTGTATGTCAGCCATTTTGTGCATATTATACATACGTTTTATGTTCAACTAATATGTCTATAAATAAATATTTTTGTATGTATTTTTACTGCCAGAATTTTTTTACTTACTGCAACATTTTTACTTATTTATACATCATTGGTTTTTTCTTGACAAATACCAGATTTTGTTTGAAACATAACCTGATGCACGCGCACTTTTAATTAGGACACTTGGTTCTGGATAGGGTAGGGGGGTTGCAGAGACCTGGATTCTTACGCTTGCGCAGTAGGACTAGGGGTTTGATTAGGACAGAGGCACTTTCGAGGTATATGAAAGTGACGAGATTGAGCGAAGATCAAGTAAAATATTATTTGAAGGGATTGGACTGGACCAAACTTAGTTGGTTTTGTAAACTAGGTTGGACGTACCTACAGATATGAACTATTTAAGAATTGTAATTATTAGTACTTTTGCCCTGCTTTATTGTTATTATTAATTCCTTTTTCTATTGCTGTTGTATTAATATAGTTTTGTTAAAAAGAAATTAAATAATTGTTATAAATATGGTTATTTATTAGTAATAACCCGTAATTTTGTTAAACATTGTATTTTCTAAGGGAAAGTATTTAATTTCGTAACTACTGTTTCAACTGTGTAGGTCATCATGTTTTCTTTACTTATTATTTATAATATGTTATTGTTTTATAGCGGCAACTCCTCCAATAGTCACTTGGCCAGGAGTTTTGTCAGCTATTTTTCAAGTATAAACTTAATTTATTTCAAAATTAAATGAAGTCATTTTATTTTTGCACTTGTTGTAATTGGAATTAATTGATAACATATACGTAATCATCTGTAACTTACCACCACACGTCCTTTGAAGAAATTTGTTTGTCATTTTCACCTGAAACAAAACAATAAATAATTAATTGTCGTGTTATAACCTCAAAATCGTAAATGTTTTCTAAATCCTACCTTTTATAATCTAAAAACCAATAACATCAAAATGACTAACTTTTCCACAGCTCTTATCCTTAAAATGTCATAAACATCAACACCATTCATATTTAAACAATCAACATTTCAAACAAATTTTTATTTTACCAACTAATTTAAACAGTACTAGCTGACCCGTGCGAAGCATTCGCATTCTAACTTACTTAAATCCCACTTAGTTAAAGTACACACCATCTATAAATAGCTGGTATTGTTATCATCAGTGTTGCCAACGCCAGGAAAATATCCCTACAACTTACTTGATCTTACATCACTGTTACTTTCGGATTCTTTTTTTTCTTTTTCGTATAATTGTATTTTGTATATTTTTCCGGTGTAGCGGTTAAGGAAAGCTTTCAAATGATGCCTCATTCATGTAATTTGATGATGCATTATGGAAGTTATGGCGTACCGACAAAAAAATGGCCTTGAGAAATAATATATGTGATAATATACAACACCAGAAGTAGCCTTTTGTTTGCATTTACCTAATTTAAAAAACCTGTTAGTTGTGTAGAATAATTACCTGATTATAAGTTTGCCAAATTGGTAATAAACGTGTTTTAGTTCATTGACGGTCTAACCTAAAACTATTGTTGTTAATTGTTTTTTTCCAAATCAGCAGTTTGATTTATATTATGTAACAACAGATGTTTGAATTGAATTATAATACCGTTTATTTTGTTTGTATTTGAATTTATTTTGGTAAACTAACCTAAAAATGCTGTTGGTTGTGACAAATATTAAACTGATTCTAAATTTGATAAGTTGGTTGCCATGGTAATGGATGTAAACAAACATGGGTGCTAAACTTTTGATCCGAACAGCTGTTTTATCTGTTATAGGGCTGATAGAAACCCCGTGTTTCACCCTTTTTACGCTTTCTAATACAATTTTTGCTAAATATTTTATCAGTGTCCGTCAACACCTTAAGAATATACCTTTAAGTTTTTGTATTTTTATTTTAATTAGGTTCCGCTCTCCATTGATTCTACATTAATCAGTCAGGACAATGCCGCTTATAAATATACATAATGTTTATAATATGTAACAACTGTACACGGCAAATTGTTATTTAGTGCACATTTTGTATGATATTTATTTCAGTAAATATCTCATTACTCAGTTATTTACTATCCGATTGTAGCAAATAAAGTATGATTTTGTTCGTCTTAAAATTCTACATTTTTATTACTAGTAAATGTTTTTATAAAAATTACAGTTTTCGTGAAATTTAACATCAAATATTTTTAATAGCCGCCATCTTGAAACTGTTTAAGATATCGTAACTACATTTTATACACTTGTTTGACTTACCAAGGTACACGTTCATGCCAAATTTGAAGTTTCTATCTAAAATAGTACTCAAGTTATAAAATAATTTGTAAAAAACACAAACAGACGGACAGACAGAAAGCTAGGCATGTCAGATCCATATTTATGTGACTTTTTTTGATTGTCTTGACCTGAGGAACAAATACACAAACAAATTATTCCAGGGAGTTTGTAATCACCCTGTATATATGTCCACAAACATGATATATCTTACATATTACATCATAAGTAAACTAGGCTTGTGAGAAGATATACTTGATAGGGGGTGGTAATCACCCCATTTTAATCTCTTAGGCTGTAGTGATTATATTCTCTAGACAATCATGGTACTAATATGTGTTAATTGTGAAATTGCTCTATACAACAAAATAAATTGCACTAACTTTCTACAAGTTATCTATATATACATAATTAATTTGCTAGGGGTTATTTTGTGAGTAGAACTCCTCCTAGAGTTTTTAACCGATTTTGATGTTTTTGGTCGATGGTGATGTTTGATGTCATTTTACAGAGCTCACTCTGAAGTTGTGCTTCCCTTAAAATGAGCCCAATGTATGTTAAGGGCTTCGCCCCAGTGATCCTCAAAGTTGCCATGTTAATCTTATGGAAGGTCAGTCTTAAGGAAGAAGAAGAAAGATTTCTTTTGATTTTATCAGGGGCACAAAAAACAGCTGTTCGTATGAAAAGCTTAAAACAACTGATTTTGATCAACAGCTGATTTTGATCAACAACTGATTTGAACCAAAAACTGAATATAATTTTAGGTTAGGTAAATCAAGCAATAGCGAAGCATTGCCCGGTCCACTAGTAAAGCTAAATTTGTGTAATATTATTCTTGGTATAAAAAACATTTTCAGTTCGATTACTTAAGTAAGGTAACGAAATGGTATAACTACCCATAAAATAAATAATAATTAAAATGGGATAGCTACCCATATAAAATAAATTACATTAACACCCATATAATACGCGCTCCACCCTCTGCCCTGATCATAAAAATCTAATTTTAACCTCAAGTCAAAATAAATGTTTCCACTAGTTTGAAATAAAAATTGTTTCAAATTTTGAAATCAGCTGTTAATGGAAATGCTACTGAGAATGATGAGAAACATCAGCTGTTAATATTTTACCAAAGGGTAAAAAGAACCAGCATGGCTTAAGCCTTCTCCTAAAGATAAAACTAACAGATAATTCATTTGAAAGAGCCGTTAATTAAGTTGGGCGCCACAGTACTTTGTCAACATACATAAAGAGTAAAATTTTAACTCAGGCCCGATCGAGTGTTTGAATAATTACTACCTTTTAAGTGTATGTTAAACAAAATGTAATCAAATATGAAAAAGGGATTTTTCACTCAGAGAAGGTTATAAAAACGTTTGCAATCGGTACTGTTGTTTACGTGCTCAGTAATTCTTCCTCATTACTGCAAATGTAAATTACAATCAGTTGGCAAAGTGAACCAGGATCTGTTCTATCTACCCTTGGGCGGGAGAGGTTATTTAATGTATCCAGTTTTTCAATTACATTTGACCTCGAAGCCTTCCTAGGTGATATACAAACGAATAACGAAATCGGTGTGAAGACTAGAATATTTTCTGTCGAGTTAATAAGACAGTGTTTCAATATAAAATAATTCGGCCGCGCAGCTTAACCGCTAAAACCCCAAAAAGTTCATTCCAGTACGAAAAATCTAAATTTTTCACTTCCTGTCAAATACGTCCTTCCAGTTGTTTGATGTTTTTGGCTAACGAACTCATCTGGAACCAATGTGTGTACCAAATTTGAACCAAATCGGATGTAAAATCGGCCGTTAGAGTTCGAACGAAAATGTATATAACATTTTTTATGGCACCCCAAAACATATACTAGGGACCATGATCGGTGTTCCCCGACCACTCTCGATCTCGGGTCTCGTTTAAGAGTCACCGCAACAGCTCATATTTCCTATGGAAATTCGATAATTATACAATACAGAGAAATGAAAATACAGCGATCCGTCTTTAATTTTTTTTACTAAATAAACTGTAATATAGTTTATTTTAGTAAACTATATGATTCTAAACTATATTGATTGTAAACTATATTATTCTAATTTCACTAAAAAAATAAACTATAATATAGTTTATATATTATAAATATGTAAAATATGATATATTATCTCCAGAACAGCTAAACCGATTGAGTTGAAAATTCGCAAGTTAAAGAAATAGTTTGGCAAAAATAATTCACTTTTTGTAATAATCCGTTTCAACATGGCGCCATTTAAATGTTTAAAATAAAAATAACTCACGAAATCGTAAATTAAAAAGAAAATTGCCAAGAGTACAATTTTGTACCACTTTTAATTTCTATCCAACTACAACGGGAATTACATCCGTTAGAATGCGAACACACACACACACACACATAAATAGATATATTTTGTATTTATAAAATATTTAATGATACCCCAAATCATGATCGGTACTTATTTACCACTGCTGACCTCAGGTCTCACCATAAGGTGCAATATCTCATCTTTCCTACGGAAATTAGTTAATAAATAAATAAATATGATAAATAATAAATAAATAAATAATAAATAACAATGAAATTATGTTCGTTGGTAAGCGCATCACTTGAAAATGGCTGGTTCAATTTGTTTATTTTTTGCTTAAAAATCTTCATAATAGTCCGAATTAGGTTTTTATAAATAGAAAAATTTGAAAATTTGGGAAAAAGTTTAGCAACACATGTTTGTTTACATTAATTACCATAGTAACTTTACTTAGCAAAGTTATAATCAGTTTATTACTATTCAAAACAAACTGTTTTTAGGTTAGACTAGGGGAGACCCCTGCGTGCTCCACACGCCAACCCCCGATGGAACCTTCTAAAAAGATATGTTATGTTTTATCTATACTAATATTATAAAGAGGTAAAGTTTGTTTGTTTGTATGTAGGGGGTAATCTCTGGCACTACTAAACCGATTGAAAAATTTGTTTTACTAATGAAAAGCTACACTATCCCTGAGTAACAGAGGCTGTAATTCATTTCGATATAACCCTTTTTTATTTCAATATTTGTAAATTTAGTCGTAAAAAAATCTTAGGTTAGGCCAGAGATAATGAGTTATTCCTAGAATGATAAACCAACACATGTATTTACATTTATTACCTTAGCAACCAATTGAGTAAAATAACAGATAATTAGCTGTTTACTTCAAATAATATTTCCATTAACAGATGATTTCAAAATTTGAAGCAACTATTTTTGCATTTTAACTTTTAGGTTAGGATTTTAAAACCTGAGCCTTGCTGGTTCTTTTAAACATTATTAACTGCTGGTTTAAAATATAAGAAATAATTTGGTTTGAACATTTAACATTATTTACCATCTTAGTTTTGAGGTTATTATTAATACTACACCTTTATTGTAAATAAAACATAAAATATGTTTTTAGAAAGTTCCATTGGGGGTTGGCGTGTGCAGCACCCAGGGGTCTCCCCTAGTTTATAATAAAGGTGTAGGATTATTAAAAACCTTAAAACTAAGATGATTAAAAATGTTAAATGTTCAAATCAAATTATTTCGTATATTTTATAACAACAGTTATAATAAAAGTTAAAAGAATCAGTAAGGCTCAGGTGTAGGCTTACACTTAATCAAAACCCTAAACCAAAACGTTATTATCAATTACCGTATATTATCAATAAATATGCCTACTATAATATGTCTTATTTATTTTCAATTAGGATGTAAAATAGTTTCTTCTTATTTTTAAATTCCTTAAAGCAAGTTTTTATTGGTTTGTGTGTGTTGAAACACGTGTTGGTTGAGCCCAGGCCTAACTTAAAATATTATGTTGTACTAAAAGCTGGACATCCGAATCAAAACTGTTTTAGCTGTTATTTTAATCAATTGGTAATGAATTTAAATACATTCAAGAAGTTTTTTTTCAGTCTAGGCCTAACCTAAAATTATGTTTAATTTATTTTAATATAAATATCCGCCTGCTCTCATGCCTGAAAACCATCAGCTTTATTTGTTTACTCGTCCGACTGCAAAACAAAAGTGTCTTGTATCATAAAGCATCGTAACGAAGGAAATAGTGATGGCACATCAAACCACTCTTCTTTGCTTTGACTGTTTACTTGAAGTTTTGACTCAATTCAATTACAACTTAAATTTTGGAACAAAATCACATGGTTCCAAGTCGATCACATTCTAGGCACAACATTTTGAGCATTTCAACGTTGTACTGCCGATAAAATTCATCTCGCATGTAAAATATTCACTCAGCGTTCTTCTGAATGCACTCCTCCTCAAGTTTAATATCCATGAACACAATCGTTAACAGAGACAATTTATTATCACTCAGAAATAAGTTTTTTTCTTCCATTTTCCAACAGCTTATCACCAATTCAGAAAACGATCACAAACAAATGTATTGGAATTTCAACAGGACAACGTCTGTCGGATCAGCTATTAATAAAATATTTCTTAAAAAGACAGTTTATTCAAATGTGTATGATTTAGCAAATATTTCAGTTGAAAATGTGAGTCAACAAGGTGTAAATCCAGTACATAAATGCTCACATCCTACATTCACAGCCTGTACATTCATTTAGGCCTACATTTACAAGAATAAAATGAAGGCAGAGTTGTGTCACGCATTTAATTGTTAAAAATACTTTATGGTTTAGCAATGGTACGTAAAGCGCGTACATGAACCAAATTGAAGTTAAAACAATGTAAATAAAACATCGACTTTTCGAAAATATTCATGGGGTTTCAAATCAAAATATGTTCATTGTCCATAGTTCACTGGCTTACATAAAAATTTGCTTTACATTTTGTAAGTTTGATGTTGCCTATTTCTGTTTTTGCGCAATATTCAAGACAGAAATGTAGTCTGTATGAGTATAAATATATAAAACTGGATCTTTGTTTCTTGTTTTCTTTGTCCTTCCTCTATAGACTCAAAAACTATTCGAATAATTTCACTAAAAATTGCACTGCTTATCCATAGGTGTTTTAGACGTTACAATTTTTACAGTCTAAGGGGTTGAAATGGGGCTACTACCCCTATGCAATAAATTAAACTAACATCCTACAAGCTAAAATGCTAAACTTATGTCATATTATTTTTATGTGATATAAAAAACCATTTGAAAATTGATTACTTTATGTCAAAGGGAGGAAATGGAATAACTACCCTTAAAACTCAATAATAATGGAAACATTTACATTTTTATGTATTCTCAAAAACTACTGAACTAATTTCACTAAACATTTCACAATTATTTACCCATATTAGTACCGGATTGTTTAGAGAATATGGTTCACTGCAATCAAAGAGATTAAAATGTTGTAGCTACAATAAAAATAAATTGCACTAACTTCCTGCAAACTATAAATCTAAATTTATATAATATTATCCTTAAGTGACATAAAAACCATTTGAAATTCGAGTGCTTAAGTCAAAGTAATAAAATGGAATAACTACCCTTAAAATTAAATCAAGCAATATCAAAGCTTTGCCGGGCCCACTAGTAACATATACTTACAGATTCCTATCTACATCCGTTACACAGCCGACACACAGATACACTGTCTAAAATCGCAATTTATCTTATATGGTTTTATCCACTTGACCGTATCTTGTTTGAATAAAAGAGATTATTATGGAAAGGTGTAAAAACTGTCAAAACGTATTGTGCCTGTCGAATAATAAACGCCCATTTACTCGCCACGTCATAAGTGGTCGGTTTGAAGGAGTTTTTTCCGTTTGCACTTTACACATCCGCAGCCCTGCGTGTGAGTGGGATTGACAGCAATCGAAATTGTGAACGTGATCCGTAGAAAAAATTTGATTGTAAACAATTATCTTATCATTG
>JAGFPH010001681.1:96573-108219 GCA_018207615.1 Philaenus spumarius
TGTGAAAATTTCCTCTCCACACGGATGGCACAATTAAAAGCGTTTAGAAACAGTTGGGTTTAAAGAAAACATGGATGATCTGGTTTTGCAAAGCGTATAAATAATTATAACTAAAATAAATATAAAAAGTTACAAAGAACGATTACCTAACGAAAGAAATGTTCAGAATAATATTTACAATTTCTTTATAAAAAAATGTAAAAAAAAGTTGGCCTACGAAATGTTTTGAAAGTTGAGCAAACCGATTGCAAAGTTTAGTTTTTGTTCGGAATTTGCAGAGGTGTCCCAGAAAAAGTGATGGGGGAGGACAGGGTTTATATTTGTTTAAAGAATTATCTAAGTCATAACCTATAAGTAAATAATGAGCTCGACTTGTGAAAAGATAATATATTGATTGAAAAAAACTGGATCACAGAATTTCACAAATAAATTGTTTATTAGATCAAATGCGTTTCATTAACAACGTTGTCATCTTAAGCGGCGCACGATCTACAATAATGAAACTTGTTGTACATATAGAGTTGTATTATTGTGCCTCGTTCATCCCTGAAGATGGCAAATTTGTCGTCGAAACGCGTTTGAGTAAATTAATGTATTAATTTTGATATTCTCAGTTCAAGTTCTACTCCATGTGATGATTGAAATTAAATTAATATTTAAAATGAGTTCCAACATTTAAAAAAAAAATTACGGGATTAGTGTTGAAATTTTTCCTAAATCGTTGAAAAAATATCTTCCTTCTTTAGAATTATGTTTCCTTCGAGGGAATCGAACCTGGAATATCTCAGTTTCTAATTAAAAGGGAACTTTATATGAACTTTTTGCTGATTACAAGTTAAACATTTATTATTTACGATAAAGGCTTCTTAATGTTTTTTATAGTCAAAATACATTACATTCTTGTATTGTTTTGTTTTTAAAAGTAATTTGGTTTCTTTTTACGCATTACATTTCAAGTTTTAAAATATCTTCTACACTATATTTTGAGCAACAAGATAAAATAAAATTTCTCCCCATCAAAAAAACTATAGAACAATGATAGTAAAATAAAACAAACTTAATAATACGGGTAACTTTCATTTTGTCCAACTGTTGAAGATTACGAATTTCAAAAAACAATCAAATTCCAAACACAATTGTTTCTCACACATTCCAAACCATCACAGTTTACACCAGCAGGTTGTCGTCAGCGCACGCGGGTCCCTTGGAAGGCCAGTTACAAGCGCCCAAACCAGAATCGTACGCAAGGTGTACGGGACAGTTGAAAACGTGCAGGGTGAACCTACCCTTCCATTGGTCCCAGTTACAAGCGTAGAATTTGTTACAGTATTTCGGGTGACGGAAAAGACCGGCACGTTTACAGTCCACCGATCCTTGCAGGGTCTCATCGACGCCTCGAAGACCTCCGGGTCCGTATCGATCGAAAGATTTGCCAGCGTCTGCGAAATCGGAAACACCCGATACCTTACCGGGTAACAATACTTCTTGGTACGAAGGTCTTAGTGAATTCTCTGAGTAAACTGTTTTTATGGTTTTTCTCAGTTTCGGTAGTTTGACTAATGGAGCTTGGTAGTTGACCGTCGGTTCGACGTACACACCTTCAGTAGATATTGAATATTCGTCCACGAGAGGAGCGAGCGTAGTAGAGTAAGTCTTCCTACCGACAAGAGGTTTAATTTCAACAATAGGTCCGTTGTCAATTTGTTTCTCACTGTAGAAGGACGCACCGTATTCTTCGTAACCATTGACAGACTCTGGAGACAATGTGGTCGTGCTGGTAACATAATCAGTGGAAGTTTGATCGGGTACACCTTGGTACGTGTTGGGAGAAAACAATTGAGTTTTTCCTCTCCTCAACGTCACTGTGTTTGATTTCGGACTACAGCTACACTCGGCTCCGAGTTTTCCGACCAGTATCGGGTTGAAGTCGCTCAGACGTGACACGACCACAACCTTTGATTTAGTTTTTCTTCCTGTGTAATCAACTCGTCCCTTCTTCAGCACTCCGACGATCGCTTCGCCGTCCTTGATGTTCGCGACCGTACTGGACTCACCGGAATACCCTGACACCGACACGCCTTTCGTCAACACTCCTCCATACTGTCCGTTGTAAGCTTCCAACAGTTTCGCGCTGTCGTCTTCGTCTTCGCCTTCGACTTCTAATTCCTCTGCATAGCTGGCCGTACTGGAGTACACCGGTGCTGGAGTAGTGGAATAATAAGTCGGTGTGAAGATTGTGGATGGTGAAACGGTCGATTTGAACGTAGAGGTGGGGTAGTTTTCGGTCACTACGACAGGTCGTACTCTGGCTTGTTTCCTTCTAGTGTAGTATGCGTCCACGGTCGGTAGTGGGGCTTTCACCACTGGTAGACTCACTCTGGCTGTGGTGATCTGTACTGTAGGTGCAGGAGTAGTCGATGTGACTGGTATCTGTGAGTAACCTACAGAACCGTCGTACTCGAACCCAACCTGTCCTTGGACGAACTGTTTAACCGGTGCTGGTGTAGTTGAAACCGGCAATTGGGAATATCCTACGCTACCACCGTACCCTACACCGACATGTCCGTACGATGCTTGATCGTAACCGGCAAGTTTACCAGATTCAAATCCAACATAAGCAGGTTGTTCGTAATCAACCTGTTTACGGTACGTTTCTTGAACAACAGGAACAGCTGTTGTCGAAGTATAGTAACTGACATCCTGTTTAACAGGTACGTTTTGCACTGAACCTTCTGTGAACTTCGTAACAGGTTTTGCGTACTCATAACCGCTGAACTGTTGATTGTAACCGGTTAATTTACTTCCAAAATCTTGTCTGACGGCTTCGTAGAATTCATCTGTGTTGCCGTCAAATCCAAAGTTACTGTTTTCTAGACCGTAGGAAGACTCTGATATCACTGTTGGTCTTGGAGTGGAAACGACCAGAGGAGGTTCGTAAGTACTTGTGTAGTGGTTAGCGTACAGTGGAGCAGGTGTCGTCGAAGCTTTCACGACATTGAGGACCTTTTGGTAAGCTGGTACGACGTTGACAGGTGTTACTGGAATCGATTGTGTTTTCACTAAAGCGGGTTTGTTGTAGGAGAATCCAACATTCACTGGTGCGTATGAAACAGGTGATTGTGTCACTGGTTGAATGAATGTAGATGGTGTTGAGCTGGAAATAACATCGAGTACCTTTTGATAAGCACTGACAACGGGTGCTTTGAAAGCGTTGATAACTTTCTGATACATTGGAACTGTAGACACAGTTTTATAAACCGTTGGAGCTGGTGTTGTGCTCACGTATGCAGGTTGTTCTACGTACTTAACAGCAGGTTTGGGATAGTTGTAGTTCACTTCTACTTGTTGTATAGGAGCAGGTGAACTGTAATCAATTGATACAGGAGTAACAGGTGTTTTTATCACAGGCTGTTGATAGGAGTAATCGATAGATATCGGTTGTTGTGTGACGGTTTTGACGGGTAATTTATAGCCAGTTCCAAAGTTGACTGAACTGATCGGTCTTGGTGGCAGGTATTGTACTGGTGCTGGAGTAGATTCGAAATAAACCGGAGTCGATGTGGTGTACTGAACTGGGTTGAAAGGAACTACGGGTGTTTTGAGTACAGCCGGTCTGAACGGAACACGTTTTGGGTAGGAAGGTTGGTACTGGACTGTAACAGGAGCTGGAGTCGATTGGTAATAAACTGGAGCTGATGTGGTGTACTGAACTGGATTGAAAGGAACTACGGGTGTTTTAAGTACAGCTGGTCTGTACGGAACAGGTTTAGGGTAGGAAGGTTGGTACTGGACTGTAACAGGAGCTGGAGTCGATTGGTAATAAACCGGAGCCGATGTGGTGTACTGGACTGGATTTAACGGAACTACGGGTGTTTTGAGTACTGCTGGTCTAAATTGGACTGGTTTTGGTGATGGATACTCGACGGCAATTGGCGCTGGAGTGGAGTATTGTATCGGTGCCCGGAACGCGGGTCGAGGGATAGATTTAACATAGTTCACAGGTTGAACGGGTGCTACTGGAAGGTTTTGTTCGTAAGAGGAGTAGAACGTAGGTGCTGGTGTGGAGTATTGGATTGGATTTAGAGGTACGATGGGTGTTTTCAGTACTGCTGGCCTGGGATAGGCGTACTTAACTTCCAGGGGTTTTATAACGGTTGCTGGTGACGGAGAGTAGTTTATTTCTATTGGAGCTGGAGTCACTGCTAGTCGACCTTCACTGGGTTTATTGTATGTGTAACTGTAAGATACTCCTGGAGCAGGTTGTTCGTACTGTACTGGCTGAACTGGTTGTAGTGGCTGTAGAGGGACTTGTTTTTGATACACCTGTTGAATTGGTTGTAGAGGGACTTGTTTTTGATAAACCTGTTGAATTGGTTGTAGAGGGACTTGTTTTTGATAAACCTGTTGAATCGGTTGTAGAGGGACTTGTTTTTGATAAACTGGCTGGATTGGTTTTTGATACGTGTATTCTTCTCTGTAAACTACTGGAGCTTGAGTAACGGTGCTTATGTATGCTGGAGCAGGTGTGCTCAGCGGTTGTTTAAACGTGTATGAAACAGGATTATAAGGTACTACAGGTGTCTTTACCAACCCTATTGTCGGTTTAGGGTAGGAGAACTGTACTGAGCTTATTGCTGGAGCTGGAGCGGGGGTTGAAACCACTTGCAGAGGTTGTACCGGCGCGGGCGATGAGTACCCGAAGGCAAACGGTGATGGTGTGGAATATTGGACAGGATTTAAAGGTACTACTGGAGTTTTTAGAACTGTCGGTAAAACTGGAGACACTGGACGGTAACTGATAGGAGCCGGTGTAACTGTTTTGATGAAAGCTGGTTGATAAGTACTGACTGGTATTGGTGAAGGGGTAACTGATACATACGGTGTTGGGGTAACCGATACTACAGGTCGTTGATACGTAACTGGAGCAGGTGTTACAGCAAAAGATGAACTTTGGTAGTAAGTTGTTGGACGCGGAGTTGTAGGTTGGTAAACGGCTGGTCTGTAACTGGATACAGATAACGGTGACTGTGTCACTGGAGAACTATATGTTGATACTGATACGGCCGGAGTTACAGAAACTGCTGGAAGAGGCGCTGGTGTACTGTAACCTCCAAAACCTGAAATGACGTCAGAACCGGGAGTTACTTTAACGGATTCAACGTTGACAAAGTTCACGGGTTTGTGTTCTGCTACTACGTTGAAGCCGGACAGATCATGATTGTAACCGCTCGAGATTGCATCGGATACCAGAGTAACTGGTACTGATGGTGTTTTTAGAGAAATAGATTTTTGGCCGTATCCACCGTGGTAGGTGGATGATATACCTGCATCGTATCCTCCAGAAAGTTTATAGGACGGTACTTGGTATAATCCTGCATTACCAGATTGGCTTTCGAATGATGACGACGAGTAGGCTCCTTTCGACGCTCCAGAGTATCCTTGGTACTTTCCAGAATCTACGGCAACTCCGACGTAACCATCATTGCCTGCTGAATAAGCGCCACTGTCGCCGGAGTACCCTACAGAACCAACTCCACCACTCGCAACATATCCACCTGATTGACTAGCACCGGCGAACTTTCCAGCTTCGTATGAACTACCTGAGACACCTCCGTATGCAGGTACACTACTTAAACCGACTACGTATTGCCCGGAAGATCCACCAGAGTAAGCTCCCGAAGATCCTTGAGAGTATTGTCCACTTCCACCAGAAACGTAACCAGATCCTGCAGAATATCCAGCCGCTCCTCCACCATACACTCCACTAGATCCTGAATTAGCACCACCATATTGACCGCTACTACTTCCATATTGACTGCTACTACCTCCGTATTGACTGCTACTACCTCCGTATTGACCGCTACTACCTCCGTATTGACTCCCATATCCACTAGCTCCTTTAACACCAACTAGACCAACACCTCCACTACCAGCAGAGTAAGCAGAACCTCCGGATTGTCCATCGGCTACATAATATCCACTTCCTTGTCCTCCTGAGTACGCTCCTGAATTTCCTCCTGCGACGTAAAGTCCTCCAGCACTTCCAGAATAGGCACCTCCTGAATATGTACCACCAGCTGAATAGAGTCCTGATCCTGACTGTCCTTTAGCACTTCCCGAGTAAGCTCCTGAACTTCCTCCGGCTGAGTAAAGTCCTGAACCTCCACTAGAATGTCCACCGGCAACGTAAAGTCCTCCTTCGTTAGCTGATCCACTTCCAGCAGAATATGCGCCTCCTAGAGATGCACCGCTGAGACCGGAATAATCGTACGCTCCTCCTGAATAACCCTTAGCACCGTAAGCACCAACGGAGTAGATACCTGCACCTGAAGAGTAGATGTTACTGCCTGAAGCTAATCCACCAACAACAGAAGAACCTGAAATGAAAATAGATGTCTTTAACGCATGTATATTATATTTCTGTTTTGAATCCATACATGATCACTGACCAACAAATTTTCTCCGCACACTTGAAATTTATAACAATGCACCGAATTTAGGATTCACCTGAAAAAATCCACTTCCTTATTTTAAAAGTTTCATCTCTCTAGTAAATTGTTTACATTAAATACAATCTGCTTTGCACCATCAAAGTACTAATACAAAAAAAAGTTATTTGTCAATGTTTTTATAACTAGATGCAACAAATTAAAATACAAACTTAACATCTTACAGAGACGGTATAGAAATTTGTAGTTACATTTCCAAAAACTATTAGTATAGCAAATTATTCTTAACGCTATTGTAATGTTCTGGTATTATTAACACACTGTCTTGAGAAATCTTTGTCTATTCAAGGTTCATATGACCATTATTTTTCCAAAGAGTATCAAGTACACATAGAACCTCAGATAAATTAGTGGTATCGTACTACATTCATTTACAGTTTATTTTTGTAAAATGTGTTACATAACCTTAACGACCTACTTATCTATATAATAAAAATGAAATGATGTCTGTTGTTAAGCGCATCACTTGAGAACGGATGGGCCAATTTGGATATTTTTTGTTTTAAAATGTTCGTAATAGTCCGAATTAGGCTTTTACCGGAAGAAACATTTGAAAAGTTTCCCGGAAAATGTTCAAATTCGTGAAAAACTGAACATTGTTTTTTCTATGACCTCAAGACCATAACTCACGAAAACAGCTGTTCTAATAAAATGCTTAGCATCACATATTTATTTACATTCATTACCATAGCAACTTTACTTAGCATTTTTATAATCAGTTTATTATTTTCAAAACCAACAGCTTTTTTAGGTTAGATTGACCAATTTAAAGCATAAAGCAAACAAAAACAAAAATCAACTAAAAATGCTTACTAAATTTTAATTCAATTAAAACATTGGTTGTTACATAATATATATAACACAGCTGAGTTGTATCAAAAGCTGAACATAATTTTAGGTTAGGCCTACAATGAACCAAAACACGTTTTTTTGCAACCAAATGGGCTAATTTAGATTCAGGTTTTTTACAATTTTTCACAACTATCAGTTTTTTTAGATTAGGTAAAAGCAAACCAACGGTTTACTGTATTATCTATAAAGGTTTACAAACTATAAATCTAAATTTGTGTAGTTTATTCTTAAGTGGCATAAAAAACATTTTACAATTTGATTAATTCAATGTAATGAAATGGAACAAATTTACAACCCTTTAAATTAAATCAAGTAATAGCGAAGCTGGGTCTACTAGTTAATAATATTAACACATTAACAACCTGCTTTGATGTTATAGTAAAAATATAATTTTCCAGAACTTTGACTGTCCATTACTTGAAACGAAGCTCTAGTTTGCGCCATTTTGTTTCTCTTTTAATAAACTGCAAAATGCTGTATTACGTGACCTACCTTTTCATTTGGAATTGTGAAACCCCCAACCACCAAGCCTCCAAAAATAATAGAGGGTCAGATATGTCAAAACTTGTGTCGTGTTAAACAACACACAAGATACACAAAGTTTTGTTAAATTATTTTCAGTAACAAAAAAATTAATGTTTTAAAGGGACTTTATAAACCCTCTGTATAATGAAGAACCGTACAATTGAGTTTTTAAAATAACTGATGACGACTTGGTAATCGAAACGCGTTTAAGTATTATACAGAAGTTTAGGCTCATCCCTTAAAGACAGACTTACCTAATACAACACCTCCTGGAACGTTCTCGATTCTTCCGCCCGAGACATGCACATCAGACAACGAAGCATAAGACGCTCTCTGTCTTCCTTCATAGAAGTCGCCAACAGTGAATGTAGCCCGGAAAGCTCCAGCTCCACCACAACCTTCTACCAACCAAGGCCAATCACAGACGAGGGCTTTCTCGTTGAACACCAAACCAAAAGGACACCTAAACTCGTAGGCGGTCAGAGGAGTAGCACCGTCTCTGACGTGGTCCAAACAGGCGAAGAACCAACGACAGTTCTCGGGATCGGCGTAGTATCCTTCGACGCGAGGACAGACGTAACGGCCCCTTGGTACGGGTGCGATCTCACTTGAACCTGGAAGAAGATGTAAGAACATTAAACAGAGACAAAACTAGAATATTCTGTAGCTGTTTCATATAAATCCATACTACTACTAGCGGTTACAATCTGACTAGCTGACCCGTACGGCGTTGCCCGTGGTGGTTGTTATTTTCAGTCTTTTTAACGTAATTGTAGGCCTATTCTTTTTAAGTGTTCAGTCAGTGAGTGGTATTTGGCTTTTATATATATAGATCTTAATCTTAAATAATAAAAAAAGGCACTATTGTCATAATAAAAGATCTGAAATTATGATTTTAGTAACTTTGATCACCCCAAACCCCTCCTAAAATTTCGAAATTTTCCATACGATTTCTTAGTGAGCACCTATGGCCCTAGAGGAAGCTACATACCAAATTTCATTCCAATCCGTTCGGTAGTTTTGAAGAAATCGTGATTTACTAACTTTGATACCCCCATCCCCCCTAAAATTTCGAAATTTGTCATACCCTTTCTTAGCGAGCGCCTATGGCCCTAGAGGAAGCTACATACCAAATATCATTCCAATCTGTTCTGTAATTTTGGAGAAATCGTGATTTAGTCATTTTTACCCCCCAAACCCTCCTAAAATTTCCAATTTTTTAAAACTCTTTTTTAGTTAACACTTATAGTCGTAGAGGAAGCTACATACCAAATTTCATTCCAATCCGTTCGGTAGTTTTGAAGAAATCGTGATTTAATAACTTTGATCCCCCCATACCCCCCTAAAATTTCGAAATTTTTCAAACCCTTTCTTAGTGAGCACCTATGGCCATAGAGTAAGCTCCATACCAAATTTCATTTCAATCTGTTCGGTAATTTTTGAGAAATCGTGATAAGTGAGTCAGTGAGTGAGTGATTGAATGAGTGGTATTTCGCTTTTATATATATAGATTAAACCAGCTCAAACGTAACTGAAGATGACTACTGTGTCGTTGACACACGTTTGTGAGAATTTATATTCGTTTCATTATTTCTAAAAATAATTTTTCCCACACGTCAAACTCTAAGTTTATTTTAATACGTTATATTATTTTGTTTACAAATGGACGAGCGAAGCAAGCAAAGGGGTCCCAAATAGTAGGTCATTTCTATATACATATAAGAGGCTTTGTCCTGACTGAATAACATAGAATCAACGTGGAGTAAAAACTACTTAAGATGCAAATACGAAAATTTAAAGATATATATTGTGACATAGGCACCCTGTAACAGATAAAACAGCTGTTCGGATCAAACCTTAGCGACACACGTTTGTTTACATGCATTGCCATAGCAAACAACTTATTATGATTTTACACAACCAACAGCTTTTTAAGGATAGATTGACAAACTAAAAGCAATAACAAAAATTCCCAAAAATCAAAGAAATAATAAACGGTACCAGGAACTGGCACATACTTTCTCGCAAACATATTTAAATTATTTAACCTGTGACTTGTAGGGTGGTGTAGGAGAGGTGATTTTTTATTAAAGTTGGAGATTAACTAATAAATATTATTATTATTATCTAGAGAGAAAACTATTCGATCGACTTCGAACAAGTTTTGCACCAAACACGTTAATTAGGTCTTTATACTGTAGGTGCACGAAAAAATGTTTAGACATTTTTTGAAAAACAACCCCCTTTATGGCCAAAAAACCCACAAAAATCAGTTATTATTATTATTAGCTAAACGAGAATTTTTTGAATTGCGGTTTTTTGCATATAGTAGGGTACATTAAAGGCTACAAATAAGCCAAATTTGATCAAAATTTTTAGAGCCGTTTTTTTATAAAAATATAATAACAGATTTTTTGGGGGTTTTTTGCCAAAAAAATGGGTTGTTTTTCAAAAATTTTCAAAACCGTTTTTCGTGCATCTATATAGGCCTACTTGACATGACTGATGCAAATTTGTTTGAAATCGATTGGATAATTTTCGCTCTAGCTTTGTATACATACAGACATACATACATACATACAGACATTTTGTAAAAACCACTTTTTTGGACTCAGGGGGTCCCAAAACGGATATTTCCACAAAAATCTCAACATCGATTTTTTTTGCGATCACTATACTCTCTCTATACTATAGTATAGTGAGAAAGTAAAATGCTTACTGTATAAAATTTAATTAAAACATCTGTTGTTTCATGTATTATAAATAAAACTGCTGATAAAATGTTTGTTCACATTCATTGCCATAGAAACTAACAGCAAATTTCGAATCAGTATATTATTCTTCACAACCGACAACCGTTTTTAGGATAGATTGACAAACAAAAATCAACGAAAACTGCTAAAGTATTAAAATTCAATTCAAACATCTTTTGTTACACATTATAAATAAAACACAATTTTAGGTTAAGCCTACAATGAACCAAAACACGTTTTTGCCAAATTTTAGAATCAGATAGTTATTTTTCACAACTAACAGTTTTTTTAGATTAGGCAAAAACAAACAAATGGCTTACTGTATTATAAGTCAAACGCCTGGTGTTACATATTATATTGTTCCTTTAGTTGGTAATAACAACATTTATGATTATTTAAATATTAATGGTGAAATTACAACGGATGCGCCATTCGAATTATTGGTGTTGGCCGTAACTATTTCGAATTCTGTCTTACATACAGGTGACCGCACAATTTAATTTTCGTGAAAATATCAGAGTTTATAATAATCTGTTTGCATTGGCTTCGCCATGGGGCGAGCAGGGCTAAATATATAAATGAGAGGTAGTATCAGTAATAATAATAATAATAATAAATATATTTATTTTTGAAGTGAAGTTAGGACTTTTGGGTCTTCTCTTCCACAAACTCGATTCACAAAATACGTAAAAACTATTGAACAAATTAAATACTATAAATAAAATAATAATCAGTTCTAAAATATAATGTACAAAAACGAGAAAACTAAAAATATACACATTTATCTCCTGAGTAAAATACAAGTAAATTAGGCTACACTATATATAAATACACATACACTCTCAAACACACACCCATTCATGAACATCCTTCAAAACTCCCAAAAACCGCGCCCAAAACTACCTAAAACTGTCGCAGAACCAACAACCCAAAGAATTCTTGAACTGAACACGATCATTGATGCACTTCAAACTCTCCGGCAATGCAGAGCCTACATGCTGTCACAG
>JAGFPH010001681.1:108229-206532 GCA_018207615.1 Philaenus spumarius
AGAGCCTACATGCTGTCACAGTGAATGATTTATTAAATATTTCAGTTTTGTGCCTGGGTGTAAGTAATAATGAAGCTCCTCGTTGTGTGACGGTACAATTTTCATTTGAGATAAGAAACAAACCTTTCTGCCTGATAGCGAGGCAATTCATTGAGCAGAATGGCGTCTAAAGACAAAAAAATATAATAATTTTGAAAAAACTAAGTTTTAAAATTTTGAAATTTGTTTATAATATTTTGTAACATGATCGTCACGATTCGGGTAAAAAATTAGCCGCAAAAAATAATTTTAAGCATTGTAAGTTTGTCATATAATTCTACATTCATGCAATTGATAACAGTATCACAATAATTCGATCAAACAATTGAACCTCTGACGTGAGGTTGAATTCCCAACATTAAGTTTATAAAATGTTGTATGGTTTCAATCAACTATTTGGAAAATTTGTCTACTCACGAAAGCGCTGAATAGCTGCGTGATTGTACGAAATATATTTATTTGCACCTAAGCCTCTACACCGGATCACGTGTTGCTTCGTTTCACGAGTTAGCATCTCGACCTTTCGGCATCAGTTTATGGACTGCTTCGCTTCGTTCGCACCGGATAAAGCGCTTTGCAGTTTGCGTCCCGGCCGTTGGCCTCAGATCAACAGATGCACCCACGGTAAAATCGCCCATGTGGAGTATGCTATTTTACGTTTTGATCAATTTCAGGAGAATTTGACGGGCTAAAAGGTCGTTTAAAGAACAACAAGTGCAGAATACTATTATTTATTAATTTTTTAGATAAAACTCCAGAAAAAATTACATTCAAGTACGAAAAATCTCAAAAACTTGTACTTCCGGTCAAAAAACGTACTTCCGGTTGTTGGATTTCGTTTGTTGACAAACTCGTCTGAGTGACTTAGAAAACCAACGTGTGTATCAAATTTGGACCCAATCGGAGTAAAGTGCTGCCATTAGAGTGCGAACACATATAAATCACTTTTATGACACCCCAAAATGTGTTCTGGGGACCATGATCAGTGTTCATTGACTACTCCCGACCTTAGGTCTCACCATAAGAGTTACTGCAATAGCTCATCTTTTCTAGGGAAATTCTCTAATGGTTCAAATATGGAAAAATGTATGTTGTCACCAGCTGCACTCTAACATTAAATGGCAAGCAATCTTTTACCTTTTTCAGATTGTGCTTGGCAGCAAATAATTTATTGTACATGCAATAACATTGGTCTTATTGTGCAGGTTGAGTATTGTTTATCAAAGCATTTCAATTAGGAATAAAAGAATACTAGCTGACCCATGCGAATATTTCGCAAGTTAGGAGTAGGCCTATCTGATTTAATACATTGATTTAATTAAGTAAATTACGTTTATTTATTTACGTTGGTTTAATTTGATTGACTTGTGTGATAGATTACACTTGCATATAGAATGTAAACAATCTAACTAACAGCTATCATTTTAGTTAAACAGATTGTTAATAGATGGCGCCTCTCATTAGGAACCATATGAAGTATAATATAAAAGTTTTATTAGTAAATTTGTGTAACGAAAACATACATTTTAAGCTGTTTGTCTATTTTTCGTCAATAGCGGGGAATATAAGCTTTAAAATGATGCTTGAATAAATAATTTTGATGAAGAATTAAGGGAGATATCGCTTAGCGAAAAAAAAACCTTTAGATATAATATATGAGGATTTTCTTAATATTGTCACAACGATTCTAGAGACAGTGAAGTCAGATCGTGGCAAAATCGGTTGTTCCGTTTATGATATAGAACTCACCATAGGGCATATATCCATAGACTGATTAAAACAATTACTTACTTTACGTTGCGCAAATAACAGAAGTAAAACATACTTTCATCTACGTTATCTTAAACGCGCCGGAAATGATTTAAAAATGATCATTGTTATAAATGTTTACTATAGAGTTCTTAGTAAGATTGTTAAACTGGAAAGAATACATCAGTTCAAGTCAAGTGGGCAATTAATTTAATGAACACTTTACATTTCAAAACGCCAATAATCTGTTTTCAAGCCGGGGACAATGAAAAATAATCTAGAAATGTTTTGATAGCATTGAGAAGTCTTGGGAAGATAAGATTCGCATGCGGTTTTCAATTACTTACTTAACGAGTGTTATTGTAGATAAATAATTCCAGTGTACGTGCTTTCATCTGGTGTGTACTTTAGGAGGTCACGCTTGAAGGAAATAATTCGTGAAATAAAACGTGTATCGTATTTACAAAACTAAATTTGTTTATTTAAAAACTAATTCGATTGCGCAGCTGAACCGCTGACGTGAGTTGAACGAATTTATAAAATTAAGTTTATATGTTTTAGTTAGGGTTTGAACTACTTGGGAAATTGGTCTGCTCACAAAGACGCTGAATAGCTGACTGCATGTACGAAATATATTAGTCGAATTTGTTTACACTTCTATCTGCAGCCCCGGGCCACGCGCTGTTTCGTTCCGCTCGCAGCGGAAAAACTTGGTTTGCGAGTTTGCACCGAACATGGTCCATAGAACACGTTTTGGGGAGTCATTCAAAATTGTGCATATATATTTGGTACACACGTTGGTATTCTAAGTGGCTCGGAAGCGTTCGTTAGCCAAACAAATCTAACAAGTAGAAGCACCTTTTTTACTGGAAGTAAAACGTTTTTGAGGTTTTTCGTATTAGACTTAAACTTTTTTTAGGGTTTTATGTAAAAAAAAAAAAAAAAACATATAGGAGACTATTCTGCACATGTTGACTTTGTACACTATACCTTATAGCTCGCCTGGTTTCCGAAAATCGATCAAAACGTAAAACACCATACAAGTACTTGGTTCAAATCCACGATTAGGATTGTACCGTGGTGCAGTTTCTGTTACGAAAGGCGAGTTTTTCCGCTACGAGCTGAACAAAGCAACGTGTGAGCCGGTTTTGTAGACTGAGGTGTCAACAAACTCTACTAACATCTATACTTATAAAAGCCAAATACCATTGACTTATTGACTCATCACAGTTTCTCCAAAACCACGAGGCCTACAAACATGAAATTTGGCACTAATACTCTTTTTATAGGCTCTAGACGCGCACTAAGAAAGGGTTTCCGAAAATTCTAAATTTTAGGGGGGGTTTTGGGCAGTCAAAGTTACTAAATTACGATTTATCAAAACCTACTGAACGGATTGTAATGAAATTTGGTATGTAGCTTCCTCTAGGGCCATAGATGCTCGCTAAGAAAGTTTTTAAAAAAATTCGAAATTTTAGGGGAGGTTTGGGGGGTCAAAGTTACTACAAAAAACCATCAAACGGATTGGAATGAAACTTGGTATGTAGCTTCCTCTAGGGCCCTAGGTACTCGCTAAGAAAGGGATTTAAAAAATTCGATATTTTAGGGGGGTTTGGGGGGGAGTCAAAGTTACTAAAAATCCCTATAAGAAATACATAGTGTAAAATATTTATTGATATAATATATTTTTTGTTAATATACATTTAACTTTGATTTGTCTATCCGTGCAAAGCCGGGTCGGGCCAGATAGTTACTTATTTATTTCGAACACGTAGGCAGCTAATCAACGTCTTCGTAAGTAGAACATTTACCCAAATAGTTGGTTGAAACCCCAAAACATATAAACTTAATTTTGGAACTTAGCTCAACTCATGTCATCGGTTCAACTGCGTGGTCGAATTGTTTAATGTATAGTTTTGTTTTGCTAAATTATATGGAATAACTACTCAAGTTTGTGTGTTTTTTACAGTAAAAAATCATTTTTTTTCCATAAATCGGTTATAATTACCTACAGAAAATTGCAAACATTTTTTTGTTTCTCATTTTAAAAAAGTGTAAATCTTTTGTTAATTTTTTGGTTAACGGGTTTCAATATATTCTAAGTTAAAAAGTTTAAATAGTCGCCATTTTGAACAGAGTGAAGTGTGAACAGAGTGAATAATCAAATAACGTTTGATTATCTATCATTTATACTCATGACCGTTCACTGGCCCAATCATCAATGTACAATTAATTATTATTTCCCACCGTTAATGTTTCTGTTTTTGTTTTATTCGGTAATATAAACGAACGGTATGTCAAATCGTTCTCGTCATAGTATATATTTTCTAAAATTTGCATGAATGCAGTACGGAACGCTTGGCGTACAGTCGAGTTTGTTTATTTTAAAATTGAAATCTTTTTCCACACAAATTCATTTTCGGACTTACCTTGGCACGCTCCGCCATCGGGAAGAGATCCCGGCCATACGCACACCTCATAACGTTCGTCGAAAGCCAATCCAGCTGGACAGTCGTATTCGAACACAGTGAAGTCCGGCGTGTACTGGTTGAATTTAACGCAACGGTAGAACCTGGAAAATATTTAAATTTTGTAAAACCAGAGCGTACAGTAATAGGTAAAGTGGCGAATTTCTCCTGGACAAGAAAGTCAAAAACTTAACTCTGCGTATGTTGGGAACTTAGTCATCCAGCTGTATCTAATTTCTAAATTATGAAATTATGGTTTACAGTGGGTTAATTTGACAGTAGGACAGTGTTTTTTAAATTCAAATATAGTTTTGACTACATACATGGTGACAATTAAGTCTTCAGACGGTTTAATATTTCGTATATAAGGCAAATTTTAAAGTAGATGTAATGTGATGTAATTTTAAAGTACCTACTCTATGTAAAAATACTATTTTATAAAGATTTCAAAAAATGTATCCACCATCTTAGATCTGCCATTTTGAATGTAACTTTGTTTTTTTTAAATAGGAAGGTGGTCATGTGATACATCATTTCGATGTAGAATTTCAAGAAAAAACCAACGGTGAAATTTTCACATCCATATCTTTAACCGTTTAAAAATATTGGCCAAAAAACAACGAAATTTTACCACATTTTGCTGTACTATTTTTGTTTTAATATTAATTATTATTCTTTTTGGATTCAGAATTAAATAAGCTTTCAAATTATATGCCACACAACGATATTTGGTTAAACCACTCGAAATCAATTATAAAAAAATGAAAATGGCTGTAACTCAAAAATTTTAAATACTCCCATAAGTATCGCATAAGTAAATTCCAAAGTTCGGGGAAATGGTTCTAATGGTCAAGATAAAGAGAAAATCAAGAATAACATCTTTTCAAAAAACCCTTCGTTTTCCAGATATTCGCCATTTTGTTTATGTTACAAAATAATATGTATCTAGAGAAATTTCACCGATTGAGTTCAAACTTGGCTTTAAGTTTAACTAACAAGAAAAATAAGCTATTATATCCAATCATGCGTTTCAAAATAGTGACTGAAAATTTGAAACCTGAATTATTCAAAAACCGTCAATGTTAAGAAAACAAAAGTGAAGACGCCTTTATTGATGCCCTTTTAATTCTCTGTCGGATGGTGTAACTTTCAGTTATGACTAATAGGTTGTTCAACCCGGCATCCTATACCAACTCAGTAAACACAACATTATGGTAAGTACGTATGTTGGTATTACAAACAAATAATGTTGTAAATTATTGGTAATTACTCTTTCTTTTTTTTATATTTAAGGATTGAAAGTGGTGTGATGAACAATTCAAAATACGTATTACATTATTTTTATTGTTACAGATTATAAACAAAACAGCTGATTTGGATCAAAAGCTTAACACAATTTTAGGTTAGGCCTACACTGAAGCAACGCTCATTTCTTGAAAGAATTTCATTTATTATCGTAGCATCCTTCTTGGCAAATTTAGAATCTTTATTTTTTTCAAACCAACAGCAAAAGCGTTTACAGGTTAGGGTTCTATTGTATACAAAAAACATGTAATTCACAGAAAAAACCTGGCCCTACTGCGCATGCGTCAGGTTCTGGATATCGTACACCCTCCATCCTACTCGATCCAAGTGCCTCTATTCTAATAAATCTCATTCAGTGGAAGTATCAGATTCTATAATACTATAATCTGTTAAGTACAGTCTTAAAGGGAGTAGCCATTTTAGTTTAATAATAATTGTATGGTTAAGTATTTGCCTCCCCGGACATCCCAATTACGTCAAAGGTAATCCCAATACACGGACATAGACTAAAGGTTCGTTAACTCGCTGTGTGTACTTACTTGTAATACTTACAATACTTACTTGCTAGTAATACTTGTATAACGCCCCATCGACACCACTGACATAAAGTTACCTTTTCCCATATAGAAAATATTGAATATATTGCAAATACACAATCCACGGGTTATTTTACTGGTAATTTATGAAGAACCAACCTGTTGCATCCGCTTGGATGAGTGAAATATCCTTGTCTTGAGCATTCGAACTCGGTTTTGGCTTCTTTCCTGACAACATGGATGTCCCCTGCGCGGTCGACCACACGCACTATCCTGTAGGGCGATAAGTGGATGTCCCCTGAACAAAAAGCATATTAGTGAGGCAAAGTTTTAGCAAGACTCACACAGCAAACATTTGTATGATATTTAGTTTACTTGTGAAGCAAAACATTAAAGACCATGAGTGAATATTAAAACATTGTACACAGTGCATAATATATCTTCAAAAAACGTCACACATATCTTAAAGGTTACATCACGTGACCAAATTACACAGGACTTGATATGATTTCCTTGTACACTATAACACATCGTTATTTAATTGTGTACTTGGTATTCGGAGATCGACCGCGTCACTATTGTCTGCACGTTCAGTACAGCCGACGTTTAGGGCACTTAACAGATGTCCATTTTCAAGTTATTTAGTCCCGGGAGTGGATCGTTTATGCCTTTGTCGGACGGCCGGTTGACTACCTGGGATTCATTAGAGATGTCAATTCCAATAAGTTTATTGTAACAGTTGGTATTTCTAGAAAATTCTAGGCAGCGTTGTGTTTTTATTTTTAAAATAACGAGTTTTTAAGTGTTACTAAGTTCATATTAAAGTTGTGTTGATGTTTCACAATCGTTATATGTTTTATACACATTCTATATATTATCATTTATCAGACAATAGATAATATGATTTACTTATACACTGTATTGTTATATATCATTAACAAACGGCTTAAGTTGTTGCATATAACAAAAACAAAATAGAGGTGTCATTTGTTGCAACTCTGTGCAAACAACTTAATCTTACAAGAACCCATCCCGTTTTTGAAATGAACAACAGATTGGTTGCATAGCAAAAATTTTTCATTTTTCTTAAAAATACAAATTTTTCAACACAATTATAACATTTTATACATTTTGTATGAAACAAACCCTACTTTTTATATTTGCCATAGTTTTTTCTAAAAGGTGAAATACTTTTTTTTATAAATATTGTATGCAAGTAGGTAAAATTGTAAGGAAGATAGACAAATAATTTTTCGTTAGTAATGAATCTACAAAATAGATTCAACTTTGAATTGCGACACGTGCAGAAGGACTATGTTGTGGTTGTAGATCAGCTGCCGCGGCGCGGTACCGACCTCCAGCAGTTTTTAATTTATTCGATCCCCCCCCCCCCCTAGTGGACGAAGCTTTTTTGTTAGAATTTAAATAAATTGTCCTTTTTCTTCTAATTTTTCAATTTTAAAAATTAAATTATCAATTTATTGCCAAATGTTTGCTCTAAATAATAAACCATATTAGGTTGTTCTAGCTCGTTTAGTTTTTAAGTAATATGATTACAAACAAAGTTATTATTTCGTCGTAAATAAATTTTGTTCAAGGTCGGTAGTTTCCTGGGCCGCGCCGCTCCACGCCGCTCTAACGACCTAGTGGACGACCAGCTTAAGGAGGAAGTATGGGAAAATTCAACTTGAGAGAAAATGCACAGGATTTTTGAGGCAGTTCTTGGAATGGAATAAAAGCGGCAATTGTCTCAATGCAAATAGGGGAGAAAATGTTAGGACTGGCAATATTGGCGTGGGGTGGAGCTCCTGAAAAAAGTGCATGAGATCGTGAGGCTGACTGTGGAGGCAGATCAAAAGAGCTACAACAAGAGAAGGGCAAAGGATGACTTGGTAGTGCACTGTGGAGAAGCGATGAGGGATAAGGAAAGATGAAGCCTTTAAAAAGTAGATGATGAGTTTGTAAAACATTTTGGAGTGTAATACCTAGAACTAAGAAAGAGGGAATGTTTAACGACTAGCAAAAAAATGAGGATGAGAATGTGAGGCCACTCTGAAGTGGAAGGTGTAAGTACTTAAAAGGTACTACTAGATGTCCTGGAGGTGGAGAAGGAGGGTCTTCTGGAAGTGCCTGATATAGGTTAGAGGATGAATTTTGCCTCTATAATATGTTTCCCTGAGTCAATAATATGAAATTACAGTGAAAAGTAAGTAGTTAATGTAAATACAGAACATTAAATAATTTTAATGAGAAAGAAGTGAGCGCTGTTTCAATTGTTGCATGGCATAGCTTATATATGCAGGTTCAAGCCTAGTGCTGGTATTTTGGTTTTATGCACTTCGATAATTCCTCTTCTTCATCAGTCCAACTTGCATAAAATAAAGATGACAGTTTGGAAAACAATCAGATTTAATACGGAACCAACAATAATAATGCTGTTCATCAACTGTTATAAAATCGAGTGTACGTCCGTAAAATAATACGTGTGTAACAATATAATATTTCACCCATTATATGTAATACAAATGTAGATTATACTTTGGTGTTATGTTTATAACTTCAATAATATAATGTCTTGTGAAGTTGATTAAGTTATAGGGAACTAATGTAGGTTATAATACGTTATAAGAATCGCTTTGTGGTTATAAAATGAATATAAATGCAACTTTTTTCATCAATATAATCATTTATAAAAATTTAAAGAAGTATACCCATTCGCTTGGTTTCGGAAACATTCGTACATCTTCGTGTAACATATAAACATATTCGATTATTAATTTCTTCCTTACAATATTAATAACTTCTAAACCATTCAATATAGCAATATGAAATAAAAAGCAACTAAACTATAATAGTTGTATCTTTATTTTGTAATATATTAAAGTATATAAATACGAAATTTAACAAATAGACTTACAGTTTTTTTAATCCTTATAATTATACACATTTACCAGTTAAAACTTCCCTCAGCATAGTTAGGTTTGTTTGTTGCTTTTAAATTATGTATTTCTGATGAGTATCTAAATAATCTGCCTGTGATTTTTCACGGGGGCTTACTAGTTAAATAATAATGTATTATTCGTAGTCAGTTGTCTGTATGCACTGATATGGTCTCAAACACCGTCTGCTTACCTGAGTACGAGTACTGCGCAGACTCGTGGAGTTCTTCCTGCAGACTGATTAGTTGAGCGGCTCTTGATTTCCTGGCAATGTTGGTAAAAGTGTCATACAGTGTAGCCAACACAGCGGGTTTGGAACTGTTGCATTTACCGGACCAGTCTTCGGCATCAGCTGATACGACGGCACCTCCGGCCAAGTCTCTCAGGAGGATGTACTTTCCCTGGTGAAAACAAATGTTATTTATAATACAAATGTTGTTGCATCAAAGTCACTTTCAAATAATTCGATCACACAGCTGAACCGCTGACGTGAGTCGAGCGAATTTCCACAATAAAATCTAAATGTTTTAAGGTTCCAACCAACTATTTGGGAAATTGGTCTACTCACGAAGGCGCTGAATAGCTGCCTGCGTGTACGAAATATATTAGTAGAATTTGTTTGCACTTCGACCTTGCGGTTTCAGATTATGGACTTATTCGCTTCGATCTTGGTAGTTGTCCATAATATAGAAATGTTTTAGTTTTTGACCAATAACTCTGTTATCTTTTAAATTACGGAAATAATAAAAAACCGTTATGTTTGTCATTAAAAAAGGATTTTTTTTCTTGAAGTTGTTTTGTAATGTTAGCGGTTTTGGAGATATTTAAGATATTTAAATTATTGTGTCTCAAGGGAGGAAAGTATCACTTTTTTGCCAGGAAAGGAAGTTGCAATATTTTTTTTAGGGTGACTAAGATACTTCTTCCCTTAAGACAAACAACATTTTTCCTCCAGCTAAAGTTTTAGTACATAATTTGCATTTTGCTACGGAAGAAACTTTAAATTAAAATTAAAGTGAATTAAAACATGGACATTCACATTTACAAAAATAATTGAGGTTATGGCAAGAATACACACACACGGAGTTGCTTGATGAACGGTTTTTTCAGCAGCTGTTTCACTAACTTATGATTTAGCGGGCGGAAAAGTGCGTTGTTTTTTATACTTTCCTGCTCCCCTGATTATAATTTGTTCTTTCTACCCTATCAATAAAGCAAAAAAGACATCTTGAAGTAAAACCTGGAGGACACATTTTTTACGCAGCCAAAGTTTTAGGTAAAATGTAGTAAAGTGTAATAAACGTCAGACTTGATTTTCAATTTTAAAGTTTGCCGTTGAGTAACGAACTGGCGGAAAACGTGATTTCATTCATATCTGCACTGCTAGCAGTCAAAACGAACTAATACAGATGTCCACAACCAGGCGTCAAACAGCAATCGCGCTACACCTACGTCAAGCGGCAAGTCTAAGCTAAACAATACAGGCGCTACCGTCTTACCTTGATGGAGGTACTGATGGGGTCATCAAAGGCGATCCAAGTGTTCTCGTGGAAGGCGTACGGTGCTGTCAGATCCTCATCACGTTCTACAGTCCAGTTACCTTCTGACATTGTTGTGCAAAGCTGAAACAGAAAATTAAAAGTAAGCATGATCGACATGTCCATTCATAGCTAGTCGAGCTAAAAATAATAAGAAATTATTATATAGGTGCAACAGACCACCCGAGTGGTTCGGTACGTGATCAAATAAATTTAGATAGTCCAGTACTAAACTCAACTATTTCGACCTTGAAGAATATAAAGTAAATTCATTTTTTTAATCCCAGTGTCCCGTTCTGGAGGAGGAAACAAGTGTTGCATAATTTCCTCCAGGTATTTTAGAAGTAAATATTTTGATAGAGTGTGATCTTTCTTGGTCTCGTTGGCGGCCCTAAAAATACATTTTTTTCAATATTTTATTTTCATTTATACAGAGTTTAGTAATGTTAAATAGTTAAAGCTAACTCTGATTTTAAAATGTGTAGTCTTTGTACTAAAATGAAGAATATAAAAAGGTGTAAATCTCTCTTATGGTATAGTTTAGAAGTTGTAAAATGTCATCTAAAACTTCCTTTAAAATTGTTGTTAAATAGTTTTTACAACATGTTTATTGGCAACGACTGCCGCCAAGGCATTTCGCTTTGAAAATTATAAAATGGAGGACCTAACCTGCAAACAAAATTACCTTAAAGGTGAAAAAGTAGGAATGTTTCATACGTGGGACGTGTGTGTAAATGTATTTATACAGGTTGAACCAGACCACCCGTGTGCAATGTATAGTGATTGAACCAAATGAGCTGCAGCATTCGTTTTAATTTAAACCCCCCCTCCCCTATTTCGACCCTAGAGAATTCAGTAAAACATTTTTCAAACCTCAAAAATACCCCAAATATGCTTTTTTGATGGGTGGGGGTTGGCGTTGATTTTGGAAAATTTTCAAATGTAAAGGTAGGTCGAGTGATACCTCATTTTATAGGTCTCTGTTCACTGATCATTTTGGAATTTTTTTTAACTTATCTTACTGCGTATGTACAGAGGGTTCCGAAAAGTCCAAAAAGTAACGTTTTACAGTTGGTTTCATTGTTACCACATAACATAGCCTAAATAAAAGAAAAAATTATTCTAGATTCATGAGAAGGATACTCTTTCCAAGAATATGCTTAAGTTGCCCCTTACTAAAACATTTTCATACTTTAAAAATGCATACAGTTTGGAAAAAAAAACAGATTAAAACTCAAAAACTCCAAACAGTATTGTTAGTCGTGAAGCACGTCATTGAAAAGGTCTTTCAAAAACAAACATTTTTTGTATTTAAAGTTTGACTTTATTTCTAACCGTTTCAAAATGGCGCCCGGGAAAACATTTTTGCGCTCGGGTGGTCTGATTTACCCTGTATACAGGGTGGTCGGTGATAATTCTGAAACAAATGTTGGTGATACACTACTCGGTACTAGTAACAACATATTGTATATTTAATTTGTTTACTACCATGTTCATGGATTAATACTATTTTTTTTCCAAAATCGTAACTAGTGCTAGTAAAACTTAAATTTCTTGACTATGGCGGCATTTTTTGTTAAATTCAACACCATTCCCAGAATATGCATACAATTTCCAACAAGAACTAAAAGGCTGTAAAAACTAAGTGTATTGAGTGAACTGTTATGACCAGATTATAGTAAATTTTAATTTAACAAAAACTTAGCATTTTCTACTGTCTTCAACTCAAATTGTCACAAGCTAAATAGAGGTTACAAATTTTGAAATAAAGAACAATGGGGGAGGGGTGCTTGAGAAAAGTTATACAATTATTTGTTAAAGCATTTCTGTACGGACAATTTTTTAGTGAACTCCCTTGGTCCAGGGCGTATCTTCACACCCACTAGAATTTTTTTTATTCGATTTTTTTCTAAACCTTACGCAAAAAGAGTTCCACATGTTGCTAAGCCGTAACGGTGATCAAAAATGGTTTACAATTTTTTTTTTACAAATTATAAAACTTGTTTGCCGTGGAATACATTTATTTAGGTTTTTGAGACTTTTTTTGTTAACTTGCTATTTGTTTTCTTGTTATTTTACTAAAATTGTATCGTTTTCGAGATATAAATTATGTTAGGTCTAAAAAAGCAAAAATTGCCCTTTTCAATATTCAAAACCTATAACAAAAATTTCAATTTTGGATGTTGCCAAAGTTCTGTTATAATCTTTAGACATTCCTTAACAATATCCTGAAGAGTTATTGGGAAATATTTTGTTCTAAAGGTTTCTTTTTTAATTTAGGAGTATGTATAGTGTATACTTTGCATGAGAGCGAGAGAGACCTAGCACTAGAGCATCTAGGAGGGGATACGTTATTAAGAACTCTTTTTTCGTAGAATTGCACAAACAAAATATGTAATGTGAAACATTTCCTAGCGGGAGTGAAGATAGGTCGTAGAGTACCACTTGATGTTTATCACTGCAGTAAATGAGCGAGATTTTGGTTTTGTGGAAGAATAATTCTCTGTACTAGCTTTATGTTTACCTCTGATTGAGAGATGTACTTAGGAGCGCCGGTAACAGGAGACTGAGGGAGGTTCTTCTTGGAGTCTTTCAGGGTGAACTTGAGCGCTCTGGCAGGCAGCGAAAGGATCAGCTTGTCGTGAGGTGCTCCTAGGCCGGTCAGAAGATCGATCATGGAGTCCTGGAAACACAATACGTATATTATAAAAAAACACATACAGTAAACAATCAAAGGTTTTGAACTTTTGTTTTGATGGAAGTTGTTAAACACGACCTTGAACTATAATCTAGGCCAGGTTGATGCGAATCAGTTCCATAAATGAGCATTATTACAGCTAATATAGCCATCAACTCATATAAAAGCGAGTGTACGTCCGTAAGTGAGTAACAATCTAATATAACAGCTGATTTCACCCATCATCTGTAATAGTTAAACAAAACCCAGCGTAGATTATACATTGGTATTATGTTTACAACTTCAATCAATAATAAAATATCTTGTGAAGTAAATGTGTTAAGTAGTAAGAGTTACAGAACTAATGTAGGATATAAAACGTTATTAGATTTGCTTTGAAGCTAAACAATGAATATAAATACAACATTTTATCATCTATATTTATTCATTTATACAAATTTAAAGAAAACATACCCTTTCGTTTATTTTCAGAAACATTCATACACCTTAAGTCTTATCTTTATTTCTATACTTAATATTATAAAGAGGTAAAGGTTGTTTTTTTGTTTTTTTTGTTTTGTATGTAAGGGGTAATCTCTGGCCCCACTGAAACGATTGAAAAAATAGTTTTACTAATAAAAAGCTACACTATCCCTGAGTAACAAAGGCTATCATTCATTTTGTTAAAACCCTTTTTTTATTTAAATATTTGTAAATTTAGTCGAAAAAATCTTAGGTTAGGCCTAGACTGATGAATCAACACATGTATTTACATTTATTACCATAGCAACCAATTGAATAAAATAACTCATAATATTATAGCTGTTTTCGCCAATATTTCCATTAACAGCTGATTTCAAAATTTGAAGCAATTTTTTTTTTTTGTATTTCTAGTTTTTATGTTAGGGGTTTAAAGTGTAGACCTGAGCCTTGCTGGTTCTTTTAACCATTATTAGCGAATTTCCGTAGGAAAAATGAGCTATTGCAGTGGCCCTTATGGTGAGACCCAAGGTCGGGAGTAGCAAATGAGCACCGGTCATGGTCCCCAGAACACGTTTTGGGGTGTCATTAAAAATCATACATACATAAATATATATGTATGTATATATGTGTTCGCACTCTAGCGGCAGCATTTTAAGTCCGATTTGGTCCAAATTTGGTACACATGTTGGTTGTCTATGTCGCTCGGACGAGTTCGTTAGCCAAAAAAATCCAACAACCGGAAGTACGTTTTTTGACCGGAAGTAACTATTTTTTGAGATTTTTACTACGAGAATGGAATTTTTTAGAGTTTTTTCTAAAAATTTAAATGTAGGATGTTATTCTGCACATTTTGTCTCTTTACGCGACCTTGTCGCTTGGTTCCCCCAAAATCGACCAAAACGTAAAATACCACAAAAGTACCCGGTCGAAGCCAATTGGTGCAAACTCGCGAGACCACTAGGCGCAAACAAATTCTACTAATATATTACGTACACACAGACAGCTGTTCAACGTCTTCGTGAGTAGACCTACTTCCCAAATTGTTGCTTGAAACCCTTAAACATAGGCATATAAACTTAATTTTGGAAATTTGCTCAACTCACGTAAGCGGTTCAGCTGCGTGGTCGAATTATTATAACTGCTGTTATCAAATATAAGAAATAATTTAATTTGAACATTTATCATTATTTATCATCTTAGTTTTGAGGTTATTATTAATCGTACAACTTTATTATAAATAAAACATAACATATGTTTTTAGAAGGTTCCATTGGGGGTTGGCGTGCGGAGCACGCAGGGGTCTCCCCTAGTAAAATATAAACATGTTCGATTATTAATTTATTCATTATAATATTATTAATAACTTCTAAATCATTTGATATATCAATATGAAATAAAAATCAATTAAACCATAATATTTTTATGTTTATTTTTATACATTAACAATGTATATAAATAAAAAATATTTACAAATAGGCCAACATTTTTATAAAATCATATCTTAATTTTACAACATTTGACTATTATTTTATAATATTTGAAACATTTAAACTAATTGATATGTCAATATGAAATACAAATGTATTAAAAAGTCATATTTTTATCTTTCTTGATATATAATTATATATTATGTAAATAACACATTTTAACAAATAGGCCTACAATTAATTAGTAATCCTTATGATTGTACACAATTACCGAGTTAAATTCTCTTCAGCAAAGATAGGTAGGCCTAGATAAAATCTGTTGTTTATTAAACTGTATTTTTTTAATGATATATTTCTGATGCATGTCTAATTTGATTTTTCAAGGGGGATTACTAGTATTACTTATAATAGCAACACAAAAATCAATCTAGATGTTGTGAACATATCATAAAAAAATTAACTTTCATCTTTATGATTGTATCAGATCTACACCAATTGTTTCTTACATTTTTCATTTTTTGCCAATATCTCTCGGTTATCTTTCGAGTTACGGGAAACATTTAAAAGCCGTAGTGTTTTTCATTAACAAAGTAAATTTTTGTCACCTGTAATTTTTTTGTAAACTTATCTGTTTTTGAGTTATGAAAAATTACAAAACTGCTGCCATTTTTAAAATATTCTAAAGAACTTTCTGTGATGAACAATTACGTAAAACATATGTACACCAAATTTTAGGTTTATATATTTTCTATTTTTAAAATATTAAGTATTTTGTCCAAAAAAAAATGGCGGAACTCGAAAACAAAGCTTTTCCGGACATATGTTCATATAAACAGTTTTGCTTTTTCTTCAGTCCCCTATCATCTCCTGAAGTCGTGCCAACCTTTCGCAAATCACCCTGCATAATAAATATTCCATTTATTGCACCCATAAAGTTACCTTACCAAGTGGTTCCGTTAACAGCACCAATCATTTCAATATACTTTACGGCATAAAGTAATGCGACTTAATTTACTACACTTATAAAAAACCTTGACCAGAGTAAATACATTTTTATAACAGCATCATCCTGTAGTTCATATTAAATGTAAGGCATTTCTACAAGCCGGCTCTACCGGTTTTTATAGAACCAGTGTCAGCGGTTACGTCACACGAGTAACCGCAATCAATCTTGCCAACTTTGACGTGTAAAATAATATAGGTTCTAGTTTCTTTGTACGGCTGTTGGTATCAAAACTGGATTCTTCGGTGGATTTGTTTACAAATTGTGTAGAAAGTAGGTTGATGGTGATATTGATATGGAGGGGAATTGGAGAATGGATTAATGTTTAGTCAATTAAACAACAAATGACTGTACATTAAACACTCGAGTGACACTTGCTTCCTTTGCACGCCTTTATTCGTCTCCCTCCGCTAGCGCTATTCTTCCTTGGCCTATAGTTTGGGTAGAATGTGTTTTGTCCAAAGACAATTCGCATAGTTGTTGTTAAATTGTTCGAAATACCTTGTTATTTCATATAGCTCGTGTCATATAGCTTACATTTTGTTTGCTCACTTTTAGCTAGAAACGGGTGGATATACTAAGTTTAAATTTGTCGTTGTCTTTTGTGCCATATCTGAAATAATTGATGTATGCCAAAGAGTTGACTCAAAATAATTTGAAAGCGATTCAGAAAGACAAAAAATACATAACAATGTTGCTCAATGTAGGATTTTACTTTTAAACTACTAGAGATATATGTGTGCTTTGCCCACCAGCCCACTCATTTCTTCCATACTTTTCATTAGTGCATTCAATTTCTTTATAACTAATCAATGTATATAATAAATGTAACCGAGGATTGTAAGTGCTTGCAGCAAGCCAATCCGCAGCCCCTATGGGGTATATGGTATGGTAGCCCGCCATCCCCCAAACATGAAGGAGGTAACGGTTTGAAACTGTAGACGTTGGGTTCGAAGATGTGAGTCTCGCACCATTGGACTTCTTACGGGAAGTCGGTGAAGCCGCTGGGAATCGAGGGCTTGCGTGAAGTGGACTAGACTGTTCCAGAATGTTCTAGAATATTACAGACTGTTATGCAATTTTTTCAGAATGTTCTAGAATGTTAGAAAATTGTTCAGAATGTTGGAGAAGTTTTCAGACTTAAATACAATTTTCAATAATCTTCTAGAATGTTCCAGAATGTTAGAAATTTGTTCAGAATGTTAGAGAAGTTTTCAGACTGTTACACAATTTTCCAGAATATTCTAGAATGTTATAAAATTGTCCAAAATGTTAGAAAAGTTTTCAGACTGTTATACAATTTTTCAGAATGTTCTAAAATGTTCTTGAATGTTAGAAAATTGTCCAGAATGTTAGAGAAGTTTTTAAGACTGTTATACAATTTTCCATAATGTTCTAAAATGTTAGAAAATTGTCCAGAATATTAGAACGTTAGAGAAGTTTTCATACTGTTATAAAATTTTCCAGAATATTCCAGTGTTGGAGAATTTTCCAGAATGTTTCAGATAGTTTTGGAGAATGATAAAGAATGTTATAGAACTTTCCAGAAGGTTCGAGAATATTCCAAAATGTTCTAGAATGTTGAAAACTTTTGTTGAGACTTTTTCAACACTATAAGATAAAATTTTCTAGAATCTTAGAGAATTTTCCAGAATATTCCAGAATGTTATAGAATGTTACAGAATGTCATATAATTTTTCAGAATATTGTAGAATTTACCAGAATTTTCTAGAATGTTAGACAGTATTCCAGAATGTTATAGAATTTTCTAGGATGTTGGAGAATGTTCCAGAATGTTATAAAATCTTCTAGAATGTTTGAGAATATTTCAGACTATTCTGGACCATCGAATGGATATCCGGTTCAAGAAATTTTGAGAGCTTTATAGAAACCAGAAACGGACTATGAAGCTAGATACCTAAAACATGGCTCATATCTCTCTTAAGTTACGAATAAGAAAGAAAAACATATTCATTTCGATTATTTGCGTCTAGGATGAAAAATATTTGTACTTGAAATGTAATCATAGACGTGAAATGCGCCTCAAAAAAACTGGCGGATTTTTTACGCTTACTGGCGCCATAGTTAGTCATGTACTTAAGGATAAATGGGAAACATTGATTGACTTGGACGAAACTTACTATAGGTTTTTCCTATTAGTGAACTCTTAATATTTAGCAGACATTTCTTGCAACAATTTAGCCTAATAATCTGCGAGCGAAGTATAAAACCTGCTAGTATAAAAATGTACATATACGTAATTTGACCGAACAGTTCAAACATTATTGTTTCAAACCGAATCAAACAGACTATATTTTTTTTATTTTTACATTTCCACCTGCAAAACAACTGAAATAGCATACTTTAAATACAAACAGTTTCCATACGAATTTAATTTATTAATCGATCATGCAGCTGAATCGCTGTCGTGAGTTGAGGAAACTTCCAAATTTGTGTAAGTTTAATATATGTTTTACGGTTTCGACTATTGGGGAAATTATTCTACTCGCGAAGACCCTTGCGTGTACGAAATATATTAGTGCAATTGGTTTCCACCTCGGCTTCCAGAGTTTGCATATCGACTTGGCGGCTTCGAATTATGGACAGATTCGCTTCGCTCGCAAAGGATGGACTTGCATCCATGCCGTCGACCTCGGATCAGAAGATGCCCCACGTGGCTTTTAAACGAGTACTGTTGTGGTACTTTACTATTATGGGGGAACCAGACGGTCTATAAGGTCATGTAGAATGTTCAAAATAATCTCCTACGTTTATATTTTTAGGTAAACCCCCAAAATTGGCAAAGTTGTCTAAAAAAAGTTTAATTCCGGTCAAAAAACGTGCTTCCGGTTGAAGTAGGTTTTTTGGCAAACGAACTCATCCACGTGAAATATAGAAAACCAACGTGTGCACAAAATTTGGATCGAACCGGTCGTTAGAGTGCAAACACATACCAGGTGTCTTAAAAGTCCCACTCCCCCCCTCTTTAACTTTTGTGTTTGTTAAAACAAACAAATATCCGTTGGGGAGCGATACTAACATAGCCCAAAGTATATTTTGACGCAATCGTAAATTTTGAGTGTCCCCTAAAAATGGGGGATTTTGGGGGCAACTCAACATTTTTAAATGGGAAGTATGGTCATGTGATACCTCATTTTAAAGGTCCATTTAAAGTCTATGTAAAAGAAACTATTAAGGTCAAGCACTTTGAAATAAACATTTTTTGTCTCTTGAAATTTTTTCTAAAAACTCTTCCTTTTCGAAATATTAGCAGCTTTATGTCGATTTATTTCAACACGTTTAGGGCCACCAATCTGTTTTGGATGGTCCGATTTTTATTTTCTTTATGTCATTTTCCTAGTCTTAAATAGACCTTTAAAATGAGGTATCACATGACCATACTTCGTATTTAAAAATTTTGAGTTGCACCCAAAATCCCCCAATTTTATGGGACATTCAAAATTTCCGATTGCTTCAAAAGATACTTTGGTCTAAGTTATTATCGTTCCCCAAAGGATATTTGTTTGTTTTAACAAACACAAAAGTTAAAGTGGGGGGGGGTGGGACTTTTAAGACACCTGATATATATATATACATATAAAATTGTTAATGACACCCCAAAACGATTTCTGGGGACCACGATCGGTGCTCATTCACCACTCCCGACCTTAGTTCTCACAATAAGAGCCACTGCATTCACAAATTTAATAGTAAAATAATATATTCAGTTGGCAGTACTGACTCAGTTTTCGATATTCAAAGTAAGATTTACTGGCAACTGATTCGAATATATTAAAAACAGAATGAAATCCAGCTTCAAGTCGAGTATAAACCGTTACTTGATTCGATAAAATTATAAAAATAAATTACATATGAAATCTCTGTTGCATAAATTGACTTTATAGATCAACTGTTGAATGAGTTTGATATTACCATATGATTTTACATAACAGCTGTTTTCAATTTGACGTTGCTCAACTTTGAGGTTATGATCTCGTACTTTCTGTTACCGGGTATCGCTGTTTTAAATTAGATTTCGTCCAATCTGTGAATTCCTTTCGTATGTGCAACGCCAGCCACATTGGTCACCTCGCATTAGAGTCGTTCTATTTTGAGTGGTGTAAATTTGTTTTCCAATTTCGCATGCAGAGATTAACAGACCTCTGGGAAATATTTCTAGTATTCGGTACTACAAAACTTGGTTCCATCAAAAATCCGACTATCTCGCTCGTAATGAGCCTAAAGAATTTGTTTTTTTTTTCAAATTTCAGTCGAAAACTATACTTTAAAAAAATTTGTGCATGTCTGTTTGTGACGGCATCAACTGCGAACAGCAGAACGTATAAAGTTGAGGTTTGAGCCATTTGACGCAGCATTTCTTCGGGAAGCCTTAGGCTGGATCCATACATTGGATCGACACAATTGTATTTTACATGACCTGTCCATGACTTTAAGTGGGGACTTCAACATTAGTTTTGCTTCACAGAAATCAGTTAATTTCCTAAAGAAAAAGGAGAACTCAGTCTAATGGACCAACACAAAGCACTACAAGGTATGGCACCACAATCGATGGCGATTTCACAAGGTTTCTAGAAAAAATTATCAAGAGTATTCTTATTTTACTTCAGTTATCACAAGCAAACCATTTCTTTTCTAAAGTCGTCAGATTATTGTACTAATGTTAATACTAATTTTAATGAATAACATTGTCTAAGCTATAATCACATGTAGAATAATTAATTAATACTATATATACATTTTTTATTACTATTATTACACACTGTAAACACGTAATTCTACCTATGTTTAGAAATTAACCACTTACTTTCATTACTTAAAGCATAATTATAGTTGTATTAATTTTAAATGTAAGTATAATAAGCGAATTTCCATAGGAAACATGAGCCATTGGAGACACTCTTATAGTGAGCCCTAATGTCGGGAGTAGTCAATGAGCACCGATCACAGTACAGAGAACACGTTTTGGGGTGTCATTACAAAAAAAAATGATATACCATGTGTTCCAAAAGTCCCCCAGTATTATTTTTTTTATTAATGGAAATAAACAGATTTGCTTTGGGGATTGTTAACATGAACAAAAATGGAGTTTTTTGGTGTATCGTAAATTTTAACCCCTGCCCCAAAAATGGGATATTTTGGGAGTAAGTCGAAAATTTTAAATGAGAACCCCTATTGAGTGACAACTCATTTTAAAGGCCTTGTTAAAAGAAGAAGATTAGTATAAAAAAAGTAAAGCTAAGCCCTCTGGAATTACCAGGTGCCGGACATTTTACTATTGGGAGTCGACAAACATGCACAGTAACAAAGCATTTGCAAGGTTGTATCAACCGAAAGTCCAATACCTGGGAATTTCAAAGGGTTTAGCTTAACTGTTTTTATACTAATTAAAATGTTTTATAACTTAGATTGAGTGATCTACTGGATTAAACCCTTGTAAAAAATGCCAAGAAGTATTTTTTTAAATACTTTTTTTCCGTTTCCTAAAATGTTTTAAAACGTGGATAGTTTAGTATCGCTTCTACACCCTTCGTTTTTAGGTTAAAAAACACAAACTTACACTATGATCATTTCAACGCCAGTAACTTACCGCGTTCAGTATATCCTGGATGCCCATCAGCCTGCTTGGATGGTAAGTCACTCCGTGCTCAGAAGCGTCGGTCAAATTATCACTAGCTATGGTGTACAGATCCACGTACCTGGAAACAGTCAAGCATAAGTGTGAAGAAACACAATTGTTTGGTAATTGTCTACAACACTCGAGTTAGCCTAGACTTACTTTGATAGACGTTTCAGGTCGAAATTCTTGGCCAGGTGTTGTGGTTCCGAGCTGAGTCGTAGAATGATGTCTCTGTTGGTCGTGTGTTTGTCTTCTTTCTTTTGTTCAGTGTTTGTTTCCTTTTTCGTTTCTTCGGAGCTTCTCGTTTTCCTCGGTTTCGATTTGCTGAAAATTATTTTTAAAAATTTCTATTACTAAAATTTTAACAAATCTCACGCAAAGGAAATATTTACCCCAAAGTTATTGAGAGTCGGCAGGAATAACTAGAAAGGAATATACAAGGAAAGTCTACAATTTTATTTGTTTAAAGTTGTAAGTTGAATTCAGTAAAATGCCAGTAAAAGAGGTTAAAATATTGTTACTAAACAAATATTGGGTTCACCACACATTGGAAGTGAAAACTTCTATGAACAGTCTATACAGTGACGTCACTATAGGGCGGGGGCAAAGATGCGTCCCCCCAATAATCTTAAAATCAAAAAAGTTGGGAAATTTGGAATTTAAAAAAATTGGAATTTAGTTTTTTTGGATTAAATTGCACGCAAAAACCCTCAAAAACTCCAACTTTGGGTTTCGAAATTAGTTTTGTTGTAAATTACCAACATTTACAAATAACAAGCAAGTTATAACCAATACAAAAATGTTGGGAAAATCCAAATATTTCTGTAACAAATACATACATTGTCATTCAGAAATGATGTTCTGGGAAATTTAGTTTCAACCCTTGATATTGTGGCAACACTGACTGACACTGATATGCCTTGCACTGCTCCAGGCCGCCGTACCAGATTGGGTTTTTTTCCCAAAATGTGGAAATTTTTAAGTTTGCAGCAAATATTGGGGAAAAGAAAATTGCGGTGAAAATATGGGGAATGTTTTTCAATAAATTTATGAACATTTTAATACGCTTGTAAAATATTAAAAACTCTTAAAGTTCTCAATATAGCACCTATAGTAGGTAATAAACACCCTACTCAGAGAAGTCCATTTTTCAAAAAAAAATCCGTGGGCCAATCTTCACTGGGATTTATTCCTTCCACTCAACATAACCAAGAGCCCCCTTCTGCGCTTTGGAACCCCCACACAAAATTGTTGGGAAATTTTAGATTTTATCCCTCCCCCCCAATAATTTGTTGTAGCAACATCCCTGAGTCTATATTTGAAAATCAATATTAATACTAAAGGAATATAAGGATCAATAACTCTATTGCGTTACATATATTTTTGAATTATAAATCATCATCGTTAGTTACATCTTCAATAATCATTTTCTCATTTACATTATTTTCTCTCGTGTTATTGTCATTATTTTCTTGAATAATTTCACATGTTTCGTTACTATTTTGTAATGAACTATAGTAGGCCTACCTGTTAGGAGGCGTGTATCGCTGCGTGGTGACGTCATCGTCGTTCTGTTCGTAGATCTTGTATTCCCTTTTTGTACGTAACTTCGGTTCCAAAGATTTGAACTCTTTCGAGATACTCTGTGAACAAAAGTAAATTTATAAAACAATTGCAGTGTACTTTAATAATAATAATAATAATATGTCTTTATATTATGATAATCTATAAAATGATTTTTAATATATAACACAATAATAGTTTTTGACAATACTCTTGGTCCAAAGACCGTCAAAGGAGTTGCCATTAAATTTCATTACTTTACACATAGGACAAAGAAAAGAGAAAAAATAAAACATATCGAACGATTAAAATTTGTAAAATCAACTAAAAATGACTCTTGATAATCAGTAAAAAGAAGGAAAACCACCAATATTAGAAAAATATAAATACATAATAATAATTTTAAAAAATTATAAATTATACTCTTTGGTTAAACTAAACCTATATGAACAGGCAAAATTGACTTATTTTAGTCCATTGTGTTCCATTTAAGTGATTTTAGGGTCTGCTGTAGTGGCGGCCATCTTGGATTTTATCCCATTAGAGCAATGTTAAATTTTAAACCATTTATTTCGTTTATTTTTTATCATAAAATTGTTTACAAGGTCTAATTTTAAGCACAGTCACAATACGAATCCGTCTTGCAATTAACATTTTTTTAAATGCTTTTGTTTTGTTATGTAATTGACATTTTGTAAGTACAAATTTTGAATTATTTTTGTTAACACAATAAAAAACTAATAATGAAAAATAATTTGCAAGCCGGATCCGAAATTTTATAAAGAATATTCAGTTTTTTTTTGCAACACTCAATTACAAAAGATAGACTTATAAAATGGTTTGAAATGAGGCAATGTCAAAGCGTTCAGCTGCAAGAAATTGCACTGTTTAGATAGGGATACAGTGAGAAGCGGTTGCGTTTCCGGTTGCTTTCTCGTTTACTGGAGCAGACCCTTAACAATTCTTGTTCAGACAACCCATCTCTTCCGAAATTTTGGAACACGCAGCATTAGACGTAGCAGAATAGAAATATTTATTTAAATTTATTAATTCCGTCCTAGCTTTTAAAAACTAAATTTAAAAAAATTTCTTCTTGTTTTTTTTAGATAATTTGCTTTAAAATTCAACTGCTTGCATATTAATGAACACTGTTGGGCAACATAACTCGTTAAAAAAAATTTGTCTATAACTTCCTCAATCAAAAAATTCAGAAACATGTAATTATTAGGAATATCATACAAGTCACATAAAACTTGTCACTCTTTATACAGGTATACCTTTTTCGCTAGTACTTGCTTTAGTACTAGATTTGGGTACAGGTAGCTTCAAACACCTCTTTATATACAGCAAATGCAATTCAATTGTGACAAATAGTTATGATAATAAAAGTTATATTTTTAGAGTTCCATTGCAAAAGGCACTTTGAGTCAAGAAAATCTGTTTGGGGGTATCTTTAAATTTTTAATTATATAATTTAAATTGACCAATTTTATTTAATCATCTTCTCTAAAACATGTATACACTCTATTTAAAATTTGTGGATTATTAGTAATTAACTTAAACGTTATACCGTATATTTAATTGGATAGTCAAAACAAAAACATTTTTTATAATTGAAATGAAATATTTGTTTACTGTTTAATTGAAATTTTGGAATAAGTGTGAAATCCGTTCTGTTTTAACCCCCAACACAAACAGATGGGTGTTATAACTTTAACGTGTATGTACATCTGTCAGTGGCATCGTAGATCCCAAACGGAAGAACCGATTTTGATTAGATTTTTTTTTTAAAGGTGGCTTGATCGAGAGTGTTCTTAGCTATGATTCAGGAAAACTGTTCAGCCGTTCGGAAGTTTCAACATTTTTAATTTATGTCTATTTAATTGCGTTGTCTATTTAACTGCTTATTGTTTAATTGTATTTCGTGATTTTGTGTTTATTGTTCCAACGTGTTATAATATGACTTCTTTTGTACAAATACTTTATGTAAAAAAAAAACCGAATAAATAAATAGATGTTCGAAGATCTTCAACAATGCTACTAGAGTTGACGAAAATTTAATCGAGAACATATGTAGTGTGATACAGACTAAAATTTCAGCATTCTTTCTCCTTGTATATATTTGTCTAAAAATAAAACGTTTAAAACTATTACAATTTCAGTTATTCTGTTTATTTTGGTGCATAGTGTATTTAAAATCAAAGAGTGTGCTCGATTTTCTAAAGCAAAGAAAATTCCTCCACGGTGATAAGACGCTTAATTTTGAAACGCCAAGAGATATTCTCTCTCGTCTTGTTTGTGAGCTTCTATACTAGGACAGACACACGTCGCACGTTCTCTTTAAAACACAGTAATCAAGTTATCCACAGCTCTTTGTATATCGTCGCCGTTAATTGGGTCAGAGAGTTAATTGAAATCGACAACGAATAATCACGTCGGCACTGGACTTAGACGATTAATGAGTAACACGCTGACTACTATTAACCAGGCTGTGACATTTAGTTTCGTTGACCAAGGCGAACTGGTCGCGTTTAATAGCTCAAGCACACCGAAATACGACCGACCTAGAGTGTTTTTGAAATTGGCGGATGTTTTCGAGAAATCAGGGCGGAGAAAAATCGGCAAGGTCGGTCGATTTGAGGTGGTTTCCCTTCGAGCAGCCTTCGGGTTGTTGTCGGACTTTCACAGTTTGTTAATTAAAATAATTCGATCAATGTTTTAAGCTTTCAACCGATTATTTGGGAAATTGGTCTACTCGCGAAGGCGTTGAATCTGAGTGCGTGTACGAAATATATAAGTAGAATTTGTTTGGTTGTTTGGTCGGTTCACACGTTGCTTCGTTACACTCGCAGCGGAAAAACTGCGAGTTTGTACCACAGCCTTGCAGCCTCGGATTATGGACTACTTCGCTTCGATCACGGCCATCGGCCTTGGATCAGAAGCTGGCCCAATGTAAAATCCCCCAATTAGATTTGAACCATATTATTTTACATTTCGATCGATTTTTGGAAACCATACGGGGTATAATGTCGTGTAAAAATAAAAACAAAATGGGCAAAATAATGACGTATAGTTCGTAAAATCTCAAACATATCTGACTTTTGGTCAAAAACGTGCTTTTTTTGCAAACGAACTGGTTTTGGACCAACTCTGACGTAAAATGCTGCCGTTAGAGTGCGAACACATATATACAGAGTGTATAATAAGTCGTGATACACCTCAATATAATTTAAATGGATTGCTATATTCAAGTAAAACCTCTATCCTACCTATTTATAACACTTGAATGGTGTTTAAGGGGGTTGAAAATGTTGTCTCTTTTGGAAGGGTTCGTGCATATTAAAAACATTTGAGTTGGGGGTGGTGGTATGACCCGGAATGGGGGCTTTTGGAATTCTGTTAATATGTTTTCTAAGGTCTCTCTGACTGTTAGTAACTGATCCTAGATCAGCTTTTGTATATCTCTTTCCGTCATTTAAATATTAAAAAGAACAACAAATAACTTACGAAGTAACATTTTTGAGCGTAGCGAACGAGTACGATAGATGATTTTTATTTTCTTGACACAGAAATTCATGGTTTTCTGTAATTGTGTTTTTGAAAACAAAAATATTATCTCGTGAACGGTTCAAGATAAATTTGTAAAACTTGCATGCACGAAAATATGTTAAGACTAGTAAGCCCCCGTGAAAAATCACATTGAGATTAGTTAGATACACATCAAAAATTATGTACATCATTAAAAAAAAAAAAAACGCCTGCCTACAATGGCGGTTATTTGCAAATGTGTTAATTATACACTCAGTAAATGTGTACAATTATAACGGTCATAAAACTGCAGGCCTATTTGTTAAAACACTATTATATATCAGATGAAAATATTATCTTTTAATAGCTTTTTATTTCGTAATGACAGATCAAATGATTTAGAAGTTATTAATATTATAATGAAGAAATGAATAGTGGAATTGTTTATATGTAATACGAAGGTGTACGAATGTTTCCGAAGTTAAACAAACGAGTATCTATTCTTTGAATTTGTATTAATTAATACATTTACAATAAAAGGTTGTATTTATATTTATTTTATAAACTCAAAACAAATCGCATAAAGTATTATAGCCTATTTTGGTTCTATAACTCATATTTAGAAAAATCAACTTCCCAAAACATTATATTATTGATTGAAGTTGTAAACATAACCCCAAAGTACAATCTATGCTAGGTTTTGTTTAATTATTACAGACGATGGGTGAAATCAGCTGTTATATTATATTGTTACTCACGCCCGTACGTACGGACTTATACTAGCTTTTATTGACCGAGCGAAGCGAGGTCTCCGTTCTAGCTCGACCGTTCGGCATTTCGTCTGTGTGTCTGTCCGTCAATCCCACGATTACGGCCAAACGCCTTGACCGATTTTGATAATTTTTGCATGAATGTTCCTTATTCCTGGGCCGAGCGATGTATATACACGGTTTTTTCCATTTTGTCATAGTTAACCCCTTAAATAAAATAAAAATGGCGGCCGGACCGTTTCTCTCAGTGTAAGCTTTTTTCCAAAGCCAGTTTGTGGCTTAACCGTAACTAATAATATTTTTATTTTCATCAAAATTTTATTCTTGATTTTTTCCGTATCTCTAACGGTAAGCTCACAAAATGGCTCATAAAATTTTGTTAAAAATCGTCCAAATTTTTGTATTGTAACCATATTTTTATAAGTTTATTCTAAACCAATTTAAAAGTGTTTCATAGCTTTTTTGTAGATAAAGGTTCAAATAATTTATATATGCCAGTAAAAGAATGATTGAAGTAAAATTAACAAAGTTATTAGCTCAAGAAACAAGCATGTTCAGTAAAGAAAGGAAAACGTTCAATTTTAGGCCTACATAAAAAGTAGTAAAAGTTATTTGTAATTTTTTCATAAATATAAAAAAGTTTCTTAATTTAGTTCTAAATAGAACTGTATAAAAATATTTATCAATTTCAAATTTCTTATTTTGAAAACACCAGTTTAATGGCCATACTACAAGACTGCTAACAAAACTAGGCCTATTTTGAAAAGTAATTTAGGAATAACGTATATGCTTTGCCCAAAATGACATATTATTATAAGAAAGTGTTGAGAATAAATCAAAGAATTGAACTGTATACTTGTAAATTATTATTTCATAAAAGTATTTGACTTAGCTTTACTTGAATTACAAAATGAGATGAAACAAATGAAACCTCGCGGCGATAAAGGTCATACAAAAAATGACCGTTGGACAGCGTGGGAAGTGTTGGTACATGGGTTGAGATCACTATCACGACGCTTTAACATCGTTTGTTTCCATTACTTATAATAGTGGAATATGATATGGAACTGTAAATACATTGTTAAAAGTTTTAGTTATTTAAGTATTTAAATATTTAATTCTATGTTTTCCCTCAATAACGCGATATTTTTAGCTATCTTACGCATTATTAACATAAATAAAATACAACGCCCCCTAAAATAAAATCTTTAGCAGTTAAAGCTCAAGAAAAGAAAAAAACGAGAACTAGAAACCCTGCAATCGCGGGAATTGCAAAATAATGCTTCACTGGCTAAACCTTCTGCTTACTTCCTTACTGGCACACATTTTTAACCTAAGCTCAAAACCACATTTGTTATTTCAACGAGCGAGGTCTACTGTTCACAGAACTACTAGTATTAGTTGATAAAAAAAAAATAGACAATAAAGACAAATGTAATGGTGTATCACTTTTTATGACGGCGATTATTCACGGAAAGTGATCACGGAAACTACTTTCAGCCAGAATGATTGTATTTTCTCAGTTAACCTTGACAAAAAAAAGAGGTGTGCCATTAGATTTGTCTTTAAATCTACATTATTTGTTTCTTAAAATTTTTTTTGTTCTTGAGTTTTTTTAGTAAAGTTAGAACCGCCACTATTTTGGAATAATTTCAGAAAATAAAATATTGCAAATTTGTGTAAAGCAACGTAATAAACATTCAAAGTTAGTTTCATGAGTTTATCTTAAACCGTTAATGAGACATTTTTTTCAAAAACACACATACAGACAGACAATTTCTAAACTAAGCAAAATAGGACACATGTCATATTGTGCTAGTTTTGACCTGCTGAATAACACGGTAAAGTTTGGTACAATAGTTACAAGACACCCTGTACAATAAGTAGGTATATAATCCCACAGTATGTCAACGGGTTTCGCAAAATGTATTCCATACTTAATAAAACACCTAACCTACGTGAAACCAATGCCATCTTATTAATCGGCTTAAACCCACTTCGACAGATCATGTAGGTGACAAAACCTACATCTAGGTGGCCTTGCAATACTTATACCTCGAAGAATGCGGTGTTATCCCGGATCCAAAGTGTCGACAAAAAAAACTCATTAGAAATTCAAGGATGGCACCGTGTAAATTAGCCGATGACCGATCTAATAAAATGCCGGATGACATTTTGGCGGGAGGTCCAAGGACGGCGGGTTTTGTCAGTTTTTGTAAATGTTGGTAGTCCGTGTTGTGTTATTTTTTTTAGGTTAAACTTGTTTAGGTTTAGTATTTTCATCTTTGTTAAAAACACTGAATCTGTAGTTAACTTATAAGTGAAATTATGTAAAACTGTGTCTGTTTATGGTGCGCAGATAAATAAACAGTACTTAAATTTAAACATCTGTGGTTGGTTGGAACAGCTGATTACATTGCTGATTGTTGCCTGGCCACGTTGCTTACTTCTTTAAAGTTAGTTAACGTTGTAATGGTTCTCCAAAGAAATTTTGATAGTATTATTTTCGCTCATACGAAATTGATCGTTCCGTTGAACCTAATTTTACGAGAACTGCTGTAGAGTTTCCAGAACAATTTCACAAACAAACTCCTTTGTACGGGTAATGGTTTGACTCATAGTTAAGGTTATGTAGACCGTTCTAAGCAGCCACTACGCATGAAAACGTACGTCTTCACCAAGTCTTGCAGTCACCGAAATTTGGCATCTTTGAAAATCAACATCGGTAATATGTCTTTGAGGAAAATATTTTAAAACTTTGGCGTATTCCCGTATAGAAGCTTTAAATGTGAGGGACTAAAAAGACGTAGTAGTTTTATTGTGTCTCAATGATAACAACGAACTGTGCAAACCCTGAGTTCAAATTTGTTTGATTCGGTAGTCCTACTTTCTACGTTAAATCCATAGTACATCTTGTAAAGTGTTACGGTATGCGCCAACAGTTGTTTGTGTCTTAAGAGAGGAAGTATCACTTTGTCGTCCCGAATGAGGTGATATTTTCTTGAGGGCGGCTAAGATTCTTTCTTGTTAATATATTAATATGGCTTATTGTCACAACAGTCGATATTTCTTTTCTTTTTAATATCGCACTATGGCCGTTTCAGCTATTCAGCCATTAACGAGTGCTTGCTGGATAGTTCCCGTTGTCATTATTTAAAAATACAGAAATATACGAACACACAACACACAACGCTTAACACAAACTCTCTATGCATATTATTGAAGTATAAACTTCTAAAGACGCACCTCGGTGCTATGTTTGCTGGCGGGTGAATCGGAATTTACCGTCACGCATTTTCTGAAACGCTCTATTCCATTAGTTTAAAAAAAGTTTTCGTCTTTCCGAGATTCGAACCAGCACAGTCCATCACCGTAGACTAACATCTTAGCTGGTTGGCCACGAACGCAATGCTAGATTAGTATACAAGGTGTCAAAAAAGTCTGGGTACGGCTTAATATTTCGTATATAAGGAAAATTTGAAGGTAGATGTGATTGATGAACCTACTCTATGTAAAAGTACTATTTTATTAAGATATCAAAAAATGTATCCGCCATCTTGGATCAGCTATTTTGAATGTAACTTTGGTTTTTTAAATAGGAAGGTGGTCATGTGATACATCATTTCGATGTAGAATTTCAAGAAAAAACCAACGGTGAAATTTGCACATCCATATTTTTAACCGAAATACCATAATTTTTAAAATTCCATATTTTTAACCATTAAAAATGGCTGTCACAAAACAACGAAATCTTATTTTCCGATTTTGCTCCATTTTGCTGTAGCCTACTATTTTTGTTTTAATATTAATTATTATTCTTTTTGGATTCAGAATTTAAAAAGCTTTCAAACGATATGCCACACAACGATATTTGGTTGAACCACTCGAAATCGATTTTGAAAAAATCAAAATGGCTGTAACTCAAAAATTTTAAATAGTCCCAAATTTAAGCCGTACCCAGACTTTTTTGTCACCCTGTATTGAGAGTTAGGTATATAAGTGTAACAGATTGTCCTACGTCATAGGCTTAACCCGTTAATGTTTACACAGTGTATAGTTTGATAGAATAAGCTTAGAACACAAAATCTCATAACTAATACGTTTATTAACTCAAAAGCGTTTCAACGACAAAGTCGCCATCTTCAGTGATACACGAGCTATAATAGCTATATAGTTATAATCAGAGTTATAACGCCATCTACAGTGATGCACGAGCTACTGTATATATAATCAGTTATAGTTTGGCTATTATAGCTCCTGCATCACTGAAGATGGCGACTTTGTCGTTGAAACGCGTTTGAGTTAATAAACGTTTTGGTTGTGAGATTTTGTGTTCCAAGCTTATTCTATCAAGTATATCTTTTCACAAGTCAAGCTCAATTTTTATTTATTTTTAAAGTATAGTTTAATTGGTAATACCTGTGAAATGGATATTGGGCTTCCTCATTTCGTAAGTTGTTTTAAAAACTGTACACTTCTCCCGTGTGGTCTTAAGCACACAATTTAGATTTGTTTTAATTGTCTTCCAGTAGTAGGCCCACTTTTACGACGCATATGTCACTAGTGTCTACCTGTACTGGTGGTAGGAGAGAAGGGTTCTTATCTATACTGGTTGTTATTGTATCGTAAATTAAGTTCGAGTCGAATTACAATTTTTCGTTCAACAATGAAACGATTTTGCTTTTAGATTGTTTATATATTTCGAACTCTTCTAATGCGTTCATTAATTTCCCCTTTTTACAATGATGTAGTATTTTTAACGATTTTCCGAAGACGGAGTATTTTTGGTGTGCTCTCTAAATTGTTTTTTGAAAGTCCTGCCAGTTTGGACTGTATATTTTTTCGTACAATCGCAGCATGATGGTTCATAATCCCAGTACTTTCGAATTTATCGTCGTGGGTTTTCTATATATTTCAGGCGCTACGCAGATTATTTTTAGTTTTATACGCAGTGGTGTAGCCCTGTTTTTTTTTTAATATGTTCCCTATAACATGTTACTTTCTTCCCGAAAGACAAACAACATTTTTCCTACTAGTAAATAATTTGCAATTTGCTAGGGAAGAATCTTTATTAAAACATGGATATTCATATTTACAAAAACAACAATTGAGGTTATGTCAAGAATACACAGACAAGGAAGTTCTATGATGCACTATTGTTTCAGGAGCTGTTTTACTAACATAGGATTTAGCGGGAGGATTAACGTCCATATAAAAAGCAGGCAGACTGTAAAGTACATACACTTTTCAGCCCCCCCTCCTTGTTAATTAGTTCTCTTTACCCTATTAATGAGACAGAAAAGATCTCTTAAAGTGGTAGCTGGAAGAAAAACTAACATTACTCCAGTACTGAAATTTGTTTTCGATAGTTTTAAAATTGGATTCTGACAATTCTTAAATTAATTGTGCTCCTTACTATATTGAAAATTTTTTGTCGATTTCAAAACTTCAACTCAAACTCCAGACTGTGGAGGGTTTAAAAAAATGAACCCGTATTTGATATGGCGTTTACATTACACTAGAAACTCACCTGGACCAAATCGACAAGTTGGACTTTGCCGGCTACTTTGGCGCCCCACTGCAGATCGACCTCGACACCGTCCAGGCCACACTTGTCCACAACGCTGGACACACTCTTGGCGTACGAGTCGCGGCGCTTCAGCGCGGTCTCGGCCAAGTCTGAAGCCACGGCGATCAACTTGAGCGCGGGATTCTTCTGCTGAAGTATCTGCGCTGTTTTTAGTAGATCTGCAACAGAATCGTTGAGTGAGAAACTATACAGTTCAAATAAATAAGTTAGAGTTGGTGAGGTAATTAATATAAATAATTATTTTGAATAAGAGATATTATTTTGTTTAACTCAGACAAAGCTTGATTGATGTTTTTGTATTTTCGTACTTTTGTCTTTTTTTCCAATAAGAATTGTGTCTTTTAATAAATATCAAATTTGTTTGTGACTCATTTCAACATTTCAAAAGAATCATGTTCACCAACAATTTTAATTGTTTGTACAGTGAAACAGTTTTATTCTTGATTCAAAACAAATTCTATTATCTCCATCAACATAAAAATCTAAGAGAACTTCGTTACAATGTTGTTACTAACTTTTAAATCTCCTCAAGTCTATAATATACTTCTACTTTCAATCCTACATCGGCATTAAAGTCTCCACCATTCAGACACAATCGTTTCTATTTCACAGTCGGCGTTTAAGTCTCCACGCAAATAGTTTTGCAACGTCCAAGATCCTGTTTATCGTAATGAATCACCAAATGTCGTAACAGCCTTCTGCACTCCTACTGCAACAATAATCTAGGCTAATTAAGTCCTTCTCTGTGTTGACCAGGAGCGTAGGTGGCGCGCTCTATCTACGGTTACGACGCCTCCATGATCGTAAATTTTCATCGCCGTTAGAGTAAATGCTATTATGTAACCTTCACTGTATGAGAATCGCCCACTTGATTTGTATCAGGTTTGCGAAAATCGATCGCTTCCGGGATTACACGAATATGGATTAATTTAAAAGAAACAATTAATCGAGTCTCGAAGTTGTTTTCAAGGAAGTAGTTATTTTGTTGGCGTTTGTTTTGAAAATAAAGACAAAGTAAACAGAAGAAATACTTAGTGGGTAGTCATGTACTTTCGCACTTAACATAATGCAAACGAATGTTTTGCTTGTTTTAATTCACACAATCGCTAGCAGTGGCTTAAAGGTTCAATATAGCTCTAGCTTGAAATTTATTCAACATATCCATTAAACTGATTCCAAGCTAAACTAAGCGTTATAGACAACCGAAACGAAATTACATGTTGTTCTATTTTACTAAGTTGTTTTCAAAATAGAAAAAAACTTCAAAATTCCTCGAAACGCTACATTTTTAGTTTTTGAAAAACTAGTGGCATTATAAATAGAAAGTTTACAGATTAAAACGCGGTTGGTAACAACAGGTTGACATAATAATATTAAAAATAATTACTTTTTAAATGAAATCAGATTAATTTTGTGCATTTAGAACAAAATATTTAAAACATCTGTTTACATTTTTTTGACTCAGGTCGAAACACTTGTTGTAGTGTTTTAAAGATACAGATCTTTGGAAATCTATGTTGACCCAAGTCATTTATTGTTTTACAGAGTGATTTCATAGAGATATTAAATTTTTACTAAGTACTGTTTATAAAACTAGTACAGATGTCTATAGTAAGGAAAAACTAATTGATGAAACAACTTTCCTGCTAGCATCTAAGCTGGACTACTTCGCACTTTAACACTTTAACTGCCGGCCCCTATGAGTGAAAATATACCTCCGGGCCAAAGAGTTTTAGTGTGCATTTTTGGTGTGTGAAAATTAGATACAAATGGCCTCGTTAGCGTCTGCAATATACATATTCCATACATTGTGGACCGTGTGTATCTGTTAGGATACACACATGAATAAGTTTTATTTCATATTACATTTTAGACTGTAAATGAACTCAGTAAATAAACACTAAATTTAGTTAGTAAACACTAAATCTATGAATAAAAATTTACAAAAAGACACTAAATATCTATGTATTACAAATCTAACCTATTCCTTTTCACATAGGCCTATATGGCATCTGTTGTAAACACACATTCAGGGCTGCCAACGTAAAGACCAAATTAATACTGCTTTTCTGTGGGGAGTTGAAAACAGCATTATATCTCTTTGGAAATGTGATCCTATTAATACGTACATGTTTAAAAGTGAAGTAGACCGTGTGCCGATCGGATACATGTGGCCTCCAGAGCAAATCAGCTATGTATCTAATTGTATACACATGTCAGTTAAAGTATTAAGTCCATGTGAGGATATTTTCCTTTAGTTTGAAAAAAAAGTCTGAAAAAGGTTTAATATTTCGTATATAAGGAACATTTTAAGGTAGTTGTGATTGAGGAACCTACTCTATGTAAAAATACTATTTTATTAAGATTTCAAAAAAAATTATCCGCAATCTTGGATCTGCCATTTTGAATTTAACTTTGTTTTTTTAAATGGGAAGGTGGTCATGTAATACATCATTTCGATGTAGATTTTCAAGGGAAAACCAACGGGGAAATTTGCACGTCCATATCTTTAACCGATTAAAAATGGCGGCCAAAAAACAACGAAATCGTGTTTTCCAATTTTGCCCCAGTATATATATATATATATATACTAGCTTTATATAAGTAGATATATATACTAATTATTATTCTTTTTTGATTTAGATTTAAATAAGCTTTCAAGCGATATGCCACACAATGATATTTGGGAGTATTTAAAATGTTTGTGTTACCGCCATTTTGATATTTTAGGTTCCTCAATCACATCTACCTTAAAATTTTCCTTACATACGAAATATTAAACCTTTTCCGAAATAGTAAAAATTCGGGTTTTCACTTCCAGCACAATATCAGAAAAAAACAGTTGTTCCGATCAAAAGCTTAGCAACACGTGTTTGATTACATTCATTACAATAGCAACCAACTTGGCGAATTTATAATCAGTTTATTATTATTTATAACCAACAGGTGTTTAAGGTTAGTTTGGCAAACTAAAATCAAACACAAACAAAAATCAAGGGAAAATGTTTGTGTTATAATTCAATAAAACATCTGTTCTTAAATATTGTAAATAAAAGATTTGATTTGGATTTAAAACTTAACATAATTGTAGGTTATGCCTACAACGAACCAAAACACGTTTATTTGCGACAAATTCGGCAAATTTGGAATCAGATTCAATGCTTCACAAATAACAGCGTTTTTAGATTAGGCAAAAACAAACGAAAGACTTACTGTATTATAACACAACCGTCCGCTGTTAAACATTATACTGTTTTCTTAAGCATAACAAAATGTTGATATTACAACGCACACTGCAATTCGAATTATTGAGGATGGTCCATTTCGATCGCTGTCTTGCATTAGCTAAATGGTAATTTTCGTGAAAATAAATGAACTATGTAATATAGTAATCCACAGTAACTTACTAAATGTTTCTGAAGTTTTACTGTACAGGCCAGTCGGTAGGGGTAATTTTAGACAAAAAGTTCCAGTAATTTATAATACGGCTGATTTTTTTTATAAGTACATTAAAGTATGTAGATTAACATAAAAATGTTTACCAGTCTATCGATTTCCCAAAGTCGAAAAAATCTATTAATATTTTTTCCGATTATCCTTAATATTTCGAGCTGGGATGAAGATAGAGACCGTGTAGGGGAGGTATTTTTCAATAAAAAAGGTCATATGTATTTATTTCGTCCGAGCAATGGTTTGTCTGGAAAAAATTCGATAATACAGGTATGTATTTTGCAGCAGGGGAAATCACTAAAAGGGGGAAATCTCATTCATATATGAAGCGTTGGCTCATTCTTTTTTTCGACTTTGGGAAATCGATAGACTGGTAAACGTTTTTTTTATATTAATCTACATACTTTAAGGTACTTATAAAAAAAATCAGCCGTATTGCAAATTACTGGTAGTTGTAACCTATACCGACTGGGCTAGTAGCAAACATAATAGGTACAGAAACATATATAAATTTTGTAAAACTGTCTTCAAAATCAGTATCAACTGTCGCTGAGATGATTCGATTCTCATAACAGACCGACCAAGGTGAACGCTGAGTAACACCGTCTGTCTGTCTGTACCCTTTCTATTTGCTCTTGTCAATCACACCCGTCAATTTGTTATGACTGAAATAAACTACGCTTTCAAGTGTATGAAACATTTCTTGGAATTGTTCAGAGAATGACGTACATGTTATCTTTAAGTTTATAATGTCGACCGTCCAGAAGCAATCTAAAACAATCCCGCGTTAATGTTATCGGGAGACTGAATTGTAAGAAAAGAAACGTGAATAGAGTTCAAATAAAATCGAGACGTTTTAAAATATATAAAAGGGCAAGTTTACAATAGTTATAATTACTTTTTTAACGAATTTCCAAAGGAAACATGAGGTATTACATTGACCCTTATGGTGAGACTTAAGGTCGGTAGTAGTAAATGAGCACCATCATACTTTGGGGTGTCATTAAAATTTATACATACATATATATATATACGTTCGCGCTCTAACGACCGCATTTTAAGTCCGATTTAGTCCAAATTTGGTACACACAGATTGGTTGTCTAAGTCGCTTGAACAAGTTCGTTAGCAAAATATACAACAACCAAAAGCACGTTTTTTTACGCGGAGTTACTATTTTTTTAGATTTTCATACTAGAACTTTAAATAAATAATTGTAGGATATTTTCTGCACATTCTGTTTTTTTACACGATCTTGTGGCTCGCTTAGTTCCCCCAAAATCGATCAAAACGTAAAATACTATAAAAGTGCCCGGTTCAAATCCACTTGTTGGATTTTACCGAGCCATCTTCTGATCTGAGGCCAACAGGCGAATTCGTACGCTGCGAGCGAAGCGAATCAGTCCACAACGTTGAGGTGCAAACTCGCAAAGCGTGTTTGTCAGCTGCGGATGAAACGAAGGAACGCGTAAGTCGAAGCTGGAGGCTGAGGTGAAAACCAATTCTACTAATATACTTCGTACACAGAGGCAGCTATTCAGCTCCTTCCTGAGTAGAGCAATTTTCCAAATAGTTGGTTGGAACTCTAAAAACATATAAAGTTTTTTTTTTTAATTCTTTCAACTCACATCAGCGGTTCAGCTGTGGGGTCGAATTATTTTCTTCTTTTTTAGCGATGCTGTCGAACAGTCCTTATTAATTATATACCTGGTAGTTTTTTCTTTTTTACATGACGCGTTTCGACTATTTATCAGTTATTATCAAATTAATGTACATAATAGCTATTACACAAACATAACACAAACTAGAACACATTATTTAAAATAAAATGCATTTAAATTACTCGGGTAGTCATCAGTGACCGTTCTCGATAAGGCTCGATCTGTCAACTGATTAATTTATTTGGTCAAGAGATAAGGGTCTCTGGTGGTTTTTTAAATTATTTTTAAATTCTTAGTCTGTGCATAGTGCTGGGTTGGTATCTATGTGATTAATTAAATCAAAGATGGTATGAAAATGAAATTGTAACTTATTGTAGATGGTAGGGATTGTATTTTTGTAGTTTATATGTATGGAGCTCTTATATAGCATTCATTAAAGGACCTTTTTTTCAGTGACGTAGAATTTTTAGATTTTTGTTAATGTCTGTATATTTATGGTCGGTATGAATTAACAGTTCTGCGAATTTAGGATTCATTTTCTTGGTGGCGGTTAGTTTAGAAGAGGGAACGTGCTCCTTGAAGCGAGGTTTGAAAGCGCGTCCTGTTTGCCCTACGCATGTTTTTTGACAAACATACAGGCAAACAAGCAAAAGGTCTGTTTACGATTTTATAACTACTGACTAGGGGCTCAGCCCCTGCTCGCCAACACCTGCGATGACATTATATGGTAATGCCAATACAAACCAAAAAATCCCTATTTGTGTTAAAAAAATTTCTTAATTTTAAATTTTTTAATTATAGTTTTTACGGAAATGATGATTGATTATGGTAGAAGCACTTCGATCTAAGTTGACCTGTACATAATGTAAGACACAAATTGAAATAGACAGGCAATATCCCCAACATTTGTCCACAAAATCCATAATTTTGTCCGTAATTTTTACACTTTATCAATTTTTTAACAGGAATTTGAAATATTTTTGGAATAAAAAGTAGCCTAAATTATTCTCTAAATAGTCCTCTACGTTTAGAATGTTTCGTCAAATCGGTTCAGCCATTTCGGGAATTAGAACGGACAAACAGACAGGCAAAAAATGTATAAATGTGTGTTTAGGTTTTGGTAATGTGTGAATAACTATATGATCTTAAAAATAACAGACAGACACTTCAATTATACATTATAGATATTTATAGATTAGATCACAAGCTCAAAATTATATCATCCTATTAAACATCTTTTAATTGACAAATTCGAACAGATTGTTGGTTTAAAATGTTCACTTTCAATTCAAAATAATTAGTAGAATTTGATTTAATTTACACAATATTTTAACCGATTTTCGATATTTAACTACATAGTTAGTACCGAAAAAGAGCTCTAAAAAGAAATTTTTGAGTCTAGAGAGCGAACGCATGGGTCGATTTTAACTTTCTGTTATTCCATTTATGGATTTTACACATCATTTTAGGAGTTTGTCATTCTTTACATTTTTTAACACCTTTCGAATGGGAATTGTATTTTGAGCTCTTCCCCCCCCCCCCCCCCCCGTTGCTAAAGTCTTTACAAAATCGGAAAATCCAAATTTCAAGTCTAATTTACAGGAATACGTTTGGGTTTCTGTTCATTTCATATTGAAAACAGTAATAAGAGCATTGTGTACTGACGGTACAATAGCACAACCGTCTCAAATCAATATCTGGAGGGAGCTGGTTCACCTGAATGCACAGCTGTCGATTGAAAATTGCAAAGAATATGGATTTCTAGGAGAAATTTTAAATTTAGCCAAAATATGAGTATATGGCGGTATTTTTTAATTGTTTATTTCAATTATTGGTTTTTATTGCATACATCAATTAACGCAACCCCACCCTCCCCCTTAATTTTCTCATGCAGTTGTATTTCCTATGATAAATAAATAAAAGGGACACTCATTTTGCTAACATGTTCGTTTCACCTCCACGTTGAAGTCTCTTATAGTTTTATAACATTAAAACTTTGGGGTAAATTCCACAGTTTCTTAAATCCTAATAGTGGATCACCATGTTTAATATTAATATATATATAGGATGTTTAATTGAGATTTATCAGCCTTTTTTCCTAAAAAGGAGTGAACTTTGATTAATTCTATTTTGAGGGTCCAGCTGATAATATTCAATTCCAATCGAACAATTGAACGTTTCAGTCGATACTATTTCGATATTTAAAACATTTAATCGATCCGCTAACACGAAACAGCGCCCATAAAAGCGTTATTATCTTGTATATCATATTTAATAACACCCTATACTGATCAAAGTAAACGATCCGCATGACGTCTCAAGCGTATAAATACATCAGCTGATATTTAGTGCAGCTTATTATCGATTGCACCCAGTCCGCGCGTGACAGTACTGGCCTTCACAAGGCTGCACGTCTCGGTCGTTCATCATCATCAGTCTGGAATTTGGTACAACTGTAGGCGTTCAAGGATCTAGAACGTGGATGGGTTGATTGAAATACGTAGAAACAACTTCGACGTAAAGCTCTCATGGTTTAATCGCAATTGTACTGTTTATGTCAGTTTCCATTAATGTAGCAGATGTTGTTGGATGTTTCACAGCTTCCCCGGCACGGTGGTTGTGGAAAATTCAGTTTGTATAAACTTTTTGGGGGTTTTAAGCCCTACAAACAAAAGATGTTAAATAAAATAAACTCATAAATCAAATTTTTATTTTACGAAATATTAGCAAAAACAATCGGTAAAATAGTTTGTCCTAGGTCTACTACTAACTGTACAAATAACCAAAAAATAGGGGTACAAATAATTTAAAATTAAAAAATCTTGGAGGGCAATTTTACCGAGACGGCAGCTTCTGTTCCGAGGACAATGGCCGGAATTCAAACTAGCGAACCGAAGTGTCCTCTGCGAGGCGTCTACAATCCGAAGCTGCAAGATCCGAGGTGCAAATCGGAACGGAGCAGTACGTGAGCAGGGGCTGGAGGCTGAGGATCAAACAAATTCTACTAATATTTTCGTAATCGCAGGAAGCTATTCAGCGCCTTCGATCGTGGGTAGAACGATTTCCCAAATAGTTGGTTGAAGCCCTAAAAGTAGGGCTAGACATTCAGTGACTTGATCCCCAGCATGGGCTCTTATGGACCTACATCCGAGATGCGTTGCTGACTCGAATGGTCCCGCCTCGTTTACGTCTCGTATGGTTCTCCTTTCGTTACCTTGGACATATGTAAACAATGCTCAGTGCTCATTACCGAGCTGTTACTACATGTTATTAGATGACGTAAAAAAAACTTAGACCCTATCGTGATCCGAAAATATAAAACAGGTTGTTGCCGTACTTCCATCCTGCAGTATGTCTGTCTGTCATTCACCTCCCCTTCCCTTGCGTGTTTTTTGTGAAAACGTACGGAATCCGAGATGAGGAACCGTTCGACTCAGCAACGCATCTTGAATGTAGGTCCATAAAAGCCCATGCTGGGGATCAAGTCACGAGATATCTACTCCTAAAACTTATAAACTTAATTTTGGAAATTAGCTCAACTCAATTCAGCGGTTCAGCTGCGTGATAGAATTATTTTTACTGATTATTGTTGTCGAACTGATATTACTTGTAGAAGGACTCACTTAGGTCTTAGTGGCCAGTGAAACGATTCTACAGCTTCCAGTTTTTATTTTACAGAAAAGCTTTATATAATTTTTTAAAACTATTTTAACCGTCTATTCTTTCTAATAACACACACAGTTAGTCAACACAAATTTTAGTTTTTAAGCTAATAAATAAACAACAGAGTTTTGCTATTTATACCATACTATGTCTATACCATACTAATATTATAAAGAGGTAAAATTTGTTCGTTTGATGTAGGGGGTAATCTCTGGAACTACTGAACCGATTGAAAAAAATATTTTTACTAATAAAAAGCTTCACTTTTCCTGAGTGACATAGGCTATAATTAATTTTGATAAAAACATTTTTCATTTCAATATTTCTAAATTTAATCGGAAAATTTTTTTAGGTTAGGCCTAGACTAATGAACCAACACATATTTCTTGAATATATTTTCATTAATTAACATAGTAACCAATTGAATAAAATAACAGATAAAACAACTGTTTGCTCTAATATTTCAATTAACACCTGATTTCAAACTTTGAAGCAATTGTTTGTATTGCCAACTTTTAGGTTAGGTTTTTGTTAAAGTGAAGACCTGAGCCTTGCTGGTTATTTTAATGTTTATTATATCTGTTATTATAAAATAGACGAAATAATTTGATTTGATCATTTAACATTATTTACCATCTTTCTTTGGGGTTATTATTAATCCTACACATTAATTATAAAGAAAACATAACATTATTATGTGTATAGAATGTTCCAATAGGTTGGCGTGCGGACCACTCAGGGGTTTCCGCTAGTCATTAAGTAATTTTGGCACAACCTGTATTGTTGGAATAAGTTCCCGCCACCACCCAAGCGAAACTCTAATTTTACTCCACAAATATGAAATCTTAGTTATGTCATTATAGCACTATTTCATTATTTAATACTGTACGCTTAAAATTGAACAGGTCAAGTGTTACAGCAATCGACCAAAGCTAATTTATGACCCCAAGTAATTACAATTTCTAAGAAAAAGCAATTCCCTTAATGTCATCAAGTTTGGTCACAATCATACGGGCCCGGACGTATAATCAGTTTCTCAAATTGTACGACGATTATAGTTGTGAAACCGTCCGCCAGGGGCGTGGCATTGTTACCTGGTGGGTGTATCGCACAGCGTTGTTTTGGTATTTCGCGTTACATTGTTCCCCAGACAATGAAGTTTATATAAGTGGAAATCGGTATTATCTGATTTATGAGAAAACTAATTTGCAAGTTTAAGGTTCGGCTGGATTTATGTAAACCGTTTGAATATTAATTTGCCGGATAAAATTGCCGTTTGGATCGGGTGAAAGTGAACAATGGGCTGGGGTGTTTGGGCGAAGGTGATTTGGTAGTAAAAGTCCGCTTTCTGAGATAAATAAATTAAACGGTAGGCTATACTGTACTTGTCTTGCTAACGAGTTCGTTTTAACCCCTCCTTGAAGTCTCTTAAATGTACAGTTTGTTTAACATATAGTCTGTTAAAAGTCTTAAAAAATTTGTAGGAATTTGTTGTAAGGCAAGATGCAAATTTCATATACGTGGTAATGAGAGGCAAGCCAGTATTAGGGATGGCGTGCGAAGCACGCAGAGATCTTATAATATGTAATAAATAAATTAAATATTTTAATTATTTTTCTAACGCGTTCTATCCAACCCCGCATTAAAGTCTCTTATATATAGTTTGCTCAACATTTAGTCAGTTCCAGTTGGAACCTCGTAGGTTGGTACATTTTTACTGGCTATCGAGGAAATACAGGGCGTTCTATTACTATCTAGCAATGCTTTTAGGTATTGGTCCTATATACTAAAGGCAATTCACAATACAATTATTAAAACGTCAAAACGTCCCTAGTTAGCGAATTTCCAGCGAAAGATGAGCTAATGCAGTTACTCTTATGGTGCGACCTAAGATCGGGAGTGCTCAATAAGCACCGATCATAGTCCTCAGACCACGTTTTTGGTGGCAATAAAACGTTTATAAATGTTCGTTTTTGAACAACCGAAAGCAATTTTTTGACTGGAAGTAATTAGTTTTAAAAATTTTTCATACTAGAATAAAACTTGTTGAGGTTCATCTAAAACAATAAATAAAGGAGATTATTTTGTCCATTTTGTTTTTTACACGTCCTTATAGCCCTTCTGGTCCCCCCCCCCAAAAAAAATACGATCAAAACATAAAATAATTTAAAAGTGCTTGGTTAAAATCCACGTGGGATCATCTACTGATCCCAGGCCGACGATCGTAGGGTATACAAACTCACAAAGGGCAGTGCATAATCCGAGGCTTCAAAGTCAAGGTACATTCTGGCAAAGCGATTTTTTCCGCTGCGAGCGTAACGAAGCAACTCATAAGCCTAGGCTGGAGGTGCAAACAATGTCTTTTAATATACACGCAGTCAGCTATTCAGCTCCTTTAATATAGCTGACCAGACGCATTTCCCAAATAGTTGAAACCATAAAACACATAAACTTAATTTAAGAAAGTCGTTCATCTCATGTCAGAGGTTCGGTTGGGTGATCGAAATATTTTTACACTGCAGCCATTTTGATTTCTTTGCTTGTCAATGTATTATCTCAAAACGGTTTGGCAAAATAATTTGACATTTTTCGTGGATTTTTAATACATTATAATTTAAAACAATAATAATCAACTTTATCCGAACAAATCTAAGAGAAAAAGTTGTATTTTTTATTTAAAAACAATATTCGTTTTTAATTTTTTTTCTGAAAGTCATGGATAGCCGAGATAGCGACACTGAAAACATAATGTCTTGGTATTTCTTTAAAACAAACAACATTTGCCTAGAACTAATAAAATCTATCGTATTTTAATTCCTCCAGGATGCAACAATCAATTAGGCACATTATCTTTGGTTTTACAGCTAGGAAACAATTCGTATGGAAGAGCGGCGTATTGATTCGCTCACTCTTTAACCCCCAACTCCGTCCACATCCGTACAAAGCTCATAATATAAAATAACCTAAATTAACCTATTCGCGACCCTTGAAGGTCAAACAGCTGATATTTCGGCGCCACAGCCTCTTCTAACACGACCCACAATGATATTGTCTTACATTCCAATGCCACTTGTATACACATGTGGGTTCACTCCCAAACGCATTCTTTGACATGGGTGAACATACCCGGGGAGCAGAGGCCTACAATGAACCAAAACACGTCTGTTGGCAACCAATTTGGTAAATTTAGAATCAGGTAATTATTCTTCACAACTAAAAGTTTTTTTTTAGATTAGGTAAAAGCAAACAAAAGACTTTTACTGTATTATAAGTCAAACATCGGGTGTTACATATTATATTGTTTCCTTTAGTTGGTAATATCGAAATTTGTTTGAAATATTGATCATTGATTCTAAATATATTATTATGACTTACCGTCACAACAGTAAATATTTATTCTTTTTTTTACCTGTATTGGTGGTATTAGGGAGGGGTTCTTATCTATACTGATTATTGTTGTACCGTAAATTAAGTTCGAGTCGAAATATAATTTTTCGTTCAACAATGAAACATTGCTTTTAAATTGTTTATATATTTCGAACTCTTCTAAAGCGTTAATTGATTTCCCCTTTTACTTTCTCACTATACTATAGTATAGAGAAAGTATAGTGATCGAAAAAAATATCGATGTTGAGATTTTTGTAGAAATATCCGTTTTGGAACCCCCTGAGTCCAAAAAAAATGGTTTTTACAAAATGTCTGTCTGTAATCGATCGATTTCAACTTAATTTGCCCCAGACATGTCAAGTAGGCCTGTATAAATGCACGAAAAATGGTTTTGAAAATTTTTGGAATATAACCCCCTTTTTCCCAAAAAAACCCCAAAAAGTCAATTCTAATTTTTTTATTAAAAAAACGGCTCTAACGATTTTGATAAAATTTGGCTTATTTGTAGCCTTTAATGTGCCCTACCATACGCAAAAAACCGCATCTTTCTAAAAGTTCTCATTTAGCTAATAATAATAATAACAACAGATTTTTGGGGGTTTTTTGGCCATAAAGGGGGTTGTTTTTCAAAAATTTTCAAAACCTTTTTTCGTGCATCTATAAAGACCTATTTGACGTTTTTGGTGGAAATTTGTTCGAAATCGAGCGAATAGTTTTCTCTGTAGATAAAAATAATAATATTTATTAGTTAATCTCCAACTTTAATAAAAAATCACCTCTCCTACCCCAACCTACAAGTCACAGTGAATCTGTTTAATAATTTAAATATGTTTGTGAGAAAGTATGTGCCAGTTCCTGGTACCGTTTATTTACAATGATTTAGTATTTTTAACGATTTTTCGATGACGGTGTATTTATGATCGGTCTGAATTAGCCTAAATGTTAAAGAACCCCTCCCTCCTTCCACCAATACAGGTAGTCAGCAGTGACAGTACGAGTCGTAACAGTGCGCCTACTACAAGAAGATACAAATGTAAATTGTGTGCTTAAGACCACACGGGAGAATTGTAAACTTTTTAACACAACTTACGAATTGAGGAAGCACAATGTCCATTTCAAAGGTATTACCAAGTAAACTATTTTAACACAACTTACGAATTGAGTAGGCACAATGTACATTTAAGAGGTATTTCCAAGGAAACTATCTTAACACAACTTACGAAATGAGGAAGCACAAAGTTCATTTCAGATGACATATATCTTTGAAGTTAGGGCAAAAGGGCTTAAGTCAGAAATTGTTAACGAATTATTATTGTATGAATAAAATATATATTGTTTGTGATTTCAATGGTTACGCGGTTAAACATCAATAGTAAAAAAGTCAAAGTTATATAAAAAACTAATTTTCGTGGTTTTTAAAAATAAATATAGGTCGTATATATACACATACATATTTATAATCTTATAAAAATTATGCAAAACATCCTAAACAGGAGACCAGGTAACTAGTCATATCCCGTCAGCTTGGAAGCGAGCCAACTACCGTTTGCTTTATTTCCGCCCTCCTACCATCAAACCACAGATATGAAAAGTTACTAGCCGAGATTCGAACCCAGTATCTTCTGATCAGGAAGATTCTACGCTATCCACTCAGGTATCATGGCTTGTAAATAAGACCTAAGAACAAAACAGCACTTAACTTATGTACTACCATATTGCCTATCTCGCCCCTTCTCCTAAATTATAATATAATTATATACTTCAATGCAAGCCATGAGTCTGTCAAAACTTTGAGTGCTTCTCCTGTATCGTTAACAATTTCTGACTTAAGTCCTTTTGCCCTAACTTAAAAGATATATAGTACACTACATATATGCAGTCGAGCGTAACATAATAAAGCGTTTCAGAAAAATGCGTGACGGTGAAATCTGATTCACCACCAGCAAACATTTGTTGGTCGCGGTGCGCCTATAGAAATTTACACTTCAATAAAAATAAAATGTATACAGAGTTTGTGTTAAGTGTTGTGTGTTCGTACATTTATGTATGTTTAAATAATGACAACAAGAACTATCCAGCAAGCACTCGTTAATGGTTGAACAGCCGAAACGGCTGTAGTGCGATATTGAAAAGAAAAGAAATATCGACTATTGTGACGATAAGTTATATTTCGTGTCTATTTCGATCTCTGTCCTCATCGTCATTTCAGTTGAAAATATCAGAATATACAATAATCTGTTTGTATTGGCTCCGCAATTGGTCGAATACGGGGTCTGTGAGCGGAACGAACATAGGCGGAGCCTCTAGTTATAAATGCAGTGAGTGTTTATACGGTCATTATGTATTCATACGACTATTTCAAGCTTGCGTGTACATTTCATTGATCAAATGCTCTTAACTTGTTCTAATCATTATTTCTATGTAAGGCGAACTTGCATAATAAGCTGCTCAGTGTGACGACAGTTTATCTGTTGGCTTGTTTCTGTCAGTAATCAGCTGACTTGTTTCTGTCAGTAATCAGCTGACTTGTTTCTGCCAGGAATCAGCTGTTGATAAAAGAATAACTTATTGTATCTACTGTATCACTACATTGTTTGCTTCGTAATATAATTAGTCCTATTGACCGGGGCGACAATCTGTTTGTACAGGGTGTTCGAGAACTGTCTATCAATTGATGTTTTTGGCCCTAAAACTATTCATAATATCATTCACAAATCACAAGTTTCTGGTGGTTCATTAAACCATCATTTAAATTTTTTCACAGTCAATAAGAGATTGAAATTTTGCATAGAAAACATTTTCGACTACCCTCGCAGCCCCTTGGTTTATGGTATGGTAACCCTCCATCCCCCATCCATGAAGAAGGTTTCGGTTAGGAACTGCAGGTGCTGGTTGTGAGATATGGCCGTCAAAAGAGCGCATCGCACCAACGGACTTCTGTTGGAAAAAAGGTGAAACAGCGCTGGGAATCGAATGCCAAAGTACCCGAGACTGGCCAGAATGTTCTACAAGCTTTCAGAATTGTTCTAGAATGTTCCAAAATGTTTGAGGAAGCTGCAGAATGTTGTAGAATGTTTCATAATGTCATAGAAACTTCCATAAGGTTCGAGAATTTTCTAGGATGTTCCAAAATTTTCCAGAATGTTGGAGAATGTTTTAGAATATTCCAGAATGATTGAGGAAGTTGCAGAATGTTGTAGAATGTTTCATAATGTTATAGAAACTTCCATAAGGTTCGAGAATGTTCTAAGATGTTCCAAAATTTTCCAGAATGTTGGAGAATGTTCCAGAATGTTTGAGGAAGTTCCAGAATGTTGTAGAATGTTTCATAATATTATAGAAAATTCCAGAAGGTTCGAGAATGTTCTAGGATGTTCCAAAATTTTCCAGAATGTTGGAGAATGTTTTAGAATGTTCCAGAATGTTATAGAAACTTCCAGAAGATTCGAGAATGTTCCAGGATATTGGAGAACGTTGTAGAATGTTATAGAAATTTCCAGAAGGTTCGAGAATGTTTTAGGATATTCTAAAATATTCCAGGATAATTGGAGAATGTTGTAGAATATTCGAGAATGTTATAGAAAGTTCTAGAAGATTAAAGAATGTTCTGGGATGTTCCAAAATGTTTTAAGATGTTGGAGAATGTTTTAGAATGTTCTAGAAGCTTTCAGAATGTTCTAGGATGTTCCACGATGTACGAGGATGTTGGAGAATGTTGTAGAATATAATACTAAGTGTGAACACTGTCGGTACTTGGTGAAATTCCATAATAAGGTAAAAAAAGGTGGAAGTCGGGGGAATGGCCGACAGAAACTGTACTTAAAGTATATATGTTTGAAGTTAATAACATATTATGTTTTGACCCGTCACTCACTTATTTTACCCAATTTGTAAAAGTAAAAATTTGACTTAAGGGGAGAGCCCCTAGAGGCATATACGCTTTACCGTTGTATGGGCCGTATTGGAAAAGATGGTGTCTTAAAGAGGAGTCGAGATACGTCAAAAATGCTCTAAGACGTACCGTTTTTGAGATATTGACGATTTTTGTGAAAAAATCCAAGTCATTGCAATATAATCCAAGCCGACGGAGTAAAGTGTATTCTTGCCTTTAAAAACACATTACTCACTCGTCACTCACTTATTTTACCCAATTTGTAGAAGTCAAAATTGAACCTTAAGCGGGGGGGAGTGTTTGATCACTACATTCATCATCAAATCATTACAAACAATTTATCGTTGGATTTGTTTTAAAATAATCTAAAAATGTTGTTACTTCAAAATGTTTTGTAAAATGTATAGTTTTCTAGATATTTAACATTGAAATTTTAACTCCCGCCATTTTGAAATATGTTGTTTTAGGAAAAACAATTACAGTAAAATGTACTTTATTTAGATAAATATACATATCCAGTTTAATGACTATATCTTAAACCGTTTCTGAGATATTAAGGTGTTTGTAAAAATCACGTACAGACTAACAGACAGAAAACAGATCGAGATAGGACGAATGTTATACTGTATGATTTGCTTGTTTTTAGCTGACAAATAACTCCGTAAATTTTCGAACAGTTGAAACTGGACAGCCTGTATAATATTGAACGACCAGTACATTGTGGGACAATAATTACATTTTAATTTCGGCTTTAATTTAGTCCATAGTTTCCTCAATCAAAATATAATTACTATGAGTGGCATTCAATTCAAATAAATCGTACCACTTTACATACACGTCCTAAAGGCTTGTACGATTTCCTTTTCCATATAATTATTGATTCTCAAAATGAACCTTGGAATTATTTTCTTCAAGTTTAATATTATTTCCAATTAGTTGCGCCACGACCAGAAATACTTCCCAATTAGTTTGAGTTTGTTTCTTTAAATTTGGAGTAAAACATGTTCCCAAGTCGACGGCCTTGCCTATCTACGACTTCTGGTTAATTTATTCAACTAGTTCACATGATTTGAAAAGTTGCTTTTAAATGTTTCGCAATCTTTGTAAACGTTTGCAACTAAAATTACCCGTTATGTCGAAATTCTTTTACAACTAATACATCGTGACATCATGGTTTAATTAATGGCTGAATGTAATTTACATAAATAGAACGTACTTTAAGCGTTTATGAAATGCATTTCCTTTGCACTTCAATGTTTTGTTTGCTGAACGGGATACTGTTTCACGTGCAGGGCAGTTATTTAAAGGTCGGAAAAAGATTCGTAAAATCTATTCTCGGGGCCGTTGTTTACAAGAAAGTTCTTTGGCAGGACTAGGTAGAATTATACGGGGAAGACAGAAAGATGAAACAGAAGGAGACGTGAGGAAACGAAAGAAGATGGGAGAAGTCGCAAAGAGGTGAGAAGTGGCAGATGTCGATGACAGTTGATGATTAGAGACGGGAATTGACAGGACGAGGCAGGAGGAAACAGAAGAACACAGAAGAAAGTGGGAGGAGGTTATAAAAGACAGAAGGTGACAGGCGGTGATGGTAGGTGTCGGAAGTGGACAGGAGGAGATGGGAGGTAAAACGAAGAGGCAGAAGGAGATTGAAACAGACGGAAGAAAATAGCAAAAGAAGATAAGAGGTGGGATTTGATAGAAGAGAACAGGAGCAGACGGAAGGCAACAGCAGGATACGAAAGGTGTCCGAAATAGGCAGGAGGAGATGAGAGAAAACAGAATGAGTTGACAGGGAGGAGACAGAAGGAAATGGGAAGAGATTTCAATAGAAGAGAAGAGGCAGTAGGTGATGGAAGTGAACAGGAGCAGACGGAAGGAGGCAGCAGGAAAAGGAGGTGACAGGAAGAGACAGGAGGTGATGAGATGATACGGAAGATGTTGGGAAAAATGAGAAAATAGTAGGTAACGCAAGAAAACACCAGCAGACGGAAGTAAACAACAGGAGACGGGAGTTGACAGGACGAGGTAGGAGGAGAGAGGAGAATACAGAAGAAAGTGGGAGAAGACGGGAAGAGGCGATAAATGAAGGGATGGGATGGAAGAGAAAATGATGAGATGGGAGGTGACAGGACAAGGAGTCGGGAGGAGAAAGAAGGAGATGGGAGGAGACGGAAGAAGAGGGTAAACGAACAGATGGGAAATTACCAGTAGAGATCGGAGGAGGTGTGAGGAGAGATAAGAAGGTGGTAAGAAAGGGAATGAGGAGGGAGGTGACGGTTTTATAAGAGAGGAGACACGGGACGAACCTTAGAATCCTATTTACAAAATTAAAAAACTAATAAACTACCCAATCCCAAAATTTTGTGAGAGGCAGAAATACGGGATTCCTCAAAATAAAGCCTTTTAAAAATTAAAAATTTTATATTGTTGGTACTTTTTACCATTTTATAAAGTAGCTTAATCATAGATTTATACTTGTACAAACGATTTTATTACTATCGAATGGTACGGTATGAAGCATGCACTGCAAAACCACGAAGAACACAAAACTTAACACAATGTCAACTAAAGCCAGTTTTCGAGAGATAAAATATAGACTAAACCAATAACCACAGCTTACAATTACAGGTAAAAATAGAATAAAAGATCGGACTAAATGAAAAGAAATTTTCAAAATTCAAGAAAAGGTGAATTATTAAATGCTTTTTAATTCATAATTTTACTTCTATGAAAACGACAAAACTTGATTAATACTTTAAAGCGTAGCGAATGAACAATCGATGATTTCTGGGATACGTTTAGAAATATCATATTAAAACCTTCAGATCCTTTTTGAGAACATTAAAATTTGTGAGTAAGAAAACTTGATAATTCAGTGAACTTTATGCAGCCTGTACATTTGAAACTAGCAAAACTGTGCGTTAACAAATAGTAAAATGCCAACGTACTTTCTACCCAATAGTTTCCACGCACAACACCGAAAGACCTTTAAAGATGACCAAATTTCGAAACCGCCCAAATCCATTAACCCATGCAATGTGCCTAATGGACGGGAATGTACAACAATAGACAAGTGGGCTCGGTGTCACCAGTGGTGCCAAATTACCACATCGTAGGCTGACTATTAGATTTGTTAAGTTGGTACTAACAGCCTTGACCTAATTATCTCAACACTTTAGGATATTGAATCAAGGTTAGGCTGGTAATGTCACTAGGTCTAATAGTGTGCTACCGTTAGGCCATTGGTAAAGTTCAGGCGATCAGATGTTCACAGTTTGTGCAATTGATTCATCTATACATATAAATAAAGTTCAAGTCTCTGTGATTTCGAAATTAATACTTTTTTAAGCTCATATAGTTATTCACACTTTACCAAAACTTAAACCTGCAATGTTTAATTTTTGGTCTGTCTGCCTGGGCTAATCTAAGAAATGGTTCAACCAATTTTGTCGAAACTTTCATTTGCAAGTATATGATTTTTCAGTGATTAATCTAGGTTACTTTTTATCCAGGAAATATTTAGGGTTCCTATTTAAAAACTTAAAAATGTAAAAATTATGGGCAAAATTAGGGGTTTTCCGAACGGACGTGACAGGCGACCATTATAAATAAAACAACTTGGAACAAAAGCTTAACACTTTAACAAGATCGTCTGTAAAATTTACTTTATAAGCTGGTTAACTCATTAAATATATATATCAAAACAGTATGCAATAATGTGTAGTGTATGTGCATAGGTGATAAATACACCTCAAAACCTGATTTGTTAGTTTTATGTTCGTTCGGGAGTTACGAATAACAAACTGGCGGAAAACGGGATTTTTAGCGTTCATTGGTGTATAATAATTTACGAAGGCTTAAATACATAGATCGATTTTGGCGGAACTCATTGTCCGATTTTGCTCCATGAAACTCGAAACCAAAGTCGTATTTTTTTAATTGCTTGTAATGGTAAACGTCTGTGAATGAATCCACAGGTACCAGCTAGTTTCAAATAATGTTTGAAATGAGATGTTTAAATAGAAAACTGTTCTATACTCTTGCGCGCTTGGCACGCCACTCTCAATGCTCAATGCGAATTTATTTTTGTATATCTTTGAACCAGATGGGCTGTAAGGTCTTGTACAAAAACAAAATGTGCAGAATAATCTCCTATATCTATTTTCTTAGATGAAACTCCAAAAAGATTAATTTTATTACGAAATATCTCAACAAAAAATACTTCCATTCCAAAAAAGTGCTTCCGGTTGATGGGTTTTTTTTTTGGGGCTAACGAACTCTTATAAGCCACTTAGAAATACAACTTGCGTACCAAATTTGGTTCAAATCGGACGTAAAATGCGGCCGTTAGAGTGCAAACACATACATATATAGCCTACATTTTAATCCACAAAACGTGTTATGGGAACATGTTCGGTCCTCATTTCCTACTCCCGACCTTAGGTCTCACCATAAGAGTCACTGCAAATACCACATCTTTCCTACGGAATTCGCTAATCTATTCCTTCATTGGATGTAGTTGATCTTGAAATGATCACTGTTGCCTCTATATTTTACACACAAAAACAAAACACGAGTATATTATTCTTCATACTTTAATTGATCCCGCTAAATGTTGTGACAAAACACTCGATTAGCAATCGTTGCGCTACAACAATGGAAATGACAGTTTCAATTTGACATGAAGTTAAAGGTGAAGTGCGCATGTGTGAAAGCTGTCAATCTGTGTACGCCTGTGACGCGGCACAAATGTTTATTGCGCGATTGAGGTTATGTTGGGTTAAATGTACGGATGAAAAAATAGCGTCTACAAACCCGATGAAGGTCGAGTCGCTTCAAAAAAAAACTGTATACATTTCAACTTATTTTTTTCAGCGGATCCTTTAGTGCTACAGGTAAAAACTAAAATGCTACATTTGTAAATTTAATACTGAATCAAAAATAAATATGTTAATAAAAAAAAATGTAACTAGATCAAAAATGTTCAAAGGGAAAATCATATTGTAGTGTTTTAATTTCAACATTTAGTATAGTTTAATATTACTTAAACGCCGACAATCCTTGTTTGTATTAGTGAACTACTGGTTTCAACGGTACGGTCATCTTCAGGTCCGGACGTCGTTCTTCTTACTTCGTACATTAATTAATAAAACGCAGACCATACACGTACGCCGGCTAAGTACAATGCACTTTAATTAATAAATGTGCTAAATTGTGTTTTTTTTTACATTTTACTTACAATAATTAAATAATAATAAGTTTTAGAAGGATTTAAAAATTGTTTAAAATTGTTTTACATTTTTGTCTGCTGTAGTGCTACATTCAAGTTTTAAACTGTTTGTAAATTTACGACGTTCACAACGGAACGAATGAGAATGTTAGTCCGGACCTGATGATGACGGTAAATTGTTGAAACCAGTAGTCCACTAGGACAAACATGGATAGTTGGCGCTAAGGTAATATTAAACTAAAATAATTGACTATTCATAATCCTGAAGGATAACAATATTGTGTTTTAAATTTCGCGATGCCTTTTGTTTTCAGTGTGTTTGCCCATTTCAACGCTTTTATAAACTATTTTTATGTAATAAATGTTCAGCAGGAAATTTCCTGTTAATTACGTGTTTTAATTCTCAGAAATATTTGTTATATTCTGTAAAACGTTTTATTATTATGAGTTATTGTTAGTGAATTTCCATAGGAAAGATGAGCTATGGTGTGACTGTTATGGTGGTAAGGTCGGGAATGGTCAATGAGCGCCGATCATGGTCCCCAGAACACGTTTTTTGTGTCATAAAAATATATATATTTATGTTCGCACTCTAACGGTCACATTTTATATCCGATTGGTTCCAAATTTAGTACACACCTTGGTTGTCTAATTCACTTGGAAGAGTTTGTAGGCAAAAGAAATGTAATAATTGGAAGCACATTTTTACCGAAAGTAACTTTTTTCAAATTGTTCCTACTAGAATGAACATTTTGTGTGTTTTATCTAAAAACATAAACATAGGAGATTATTCTGCACACTATATTTGTTTACACAACTTTATAGCCCGTCAGGTTCCCACAAAATCGGTCAAGCAAAGCTTTAAATGCCATAAAAGTACCCCGTAAAATCAACTTCTAGTTTTTCCGCCGCGAGCGGAACGAAGCGACGGTAAGCCGGAGCTGGTGACTGAGATGGAAACAAATTATATTAATATATTTCATACACCAAGGCAGCTATTCAGCGCCCTATTGAGTCAGCAGTTCAGCTGCGAGGCCGCATTATTTTTTAATTTTAACATGTTTGTGCACATTTTTAACACATGTATAGAGAATGTAATCCTAATAAAGATGTATTGATAAATTCAATAACCAAGCACATTTTCTATTGTTATTGAAAACCGTACAAAAATATTCTGAAAATCGAGCGACGATGGTTGAAAAGTAGGGCTAATTTTGACCCACTTCATCATGTAGGAATTCAAATAGCAGTAAATGACGATAAATGAAAACAATGTCTTCACTAACCGATAAAATATAAGGTTACAGTACTCACCAGACTGTGGAGTGAGCTTTTCTAGAGGTGTTTGTAAGACTAGATGCGTGCAAAGGCATGGGTCGAAGTTTTCACTGATCTGTTCCACGTAACACAACAAATTTTTGGTGGGTCCCTCTGAGGGGCATGCTGCGTCTGAAACAAACAAAATATAAAGTTCAACAAATGTTGTAAACAGAGGCAGGCGTTTTTTCAAGTAGTAATAGGATAAATAATACTAAAACGTTATAGACTATTACCACGTTAATAAGTTCCATAGAATACCCCATTATTTTTGTAACGTCAAGTGGAACGTTCCGTTTTATTTTTGTGGAACGCTCCGGTTAGGTGTTATTTATCGTAACAGGATAAACAATACTAAAACATTGCAGACTATTACCACGTTAATAAGTTCGATAGAACACCCTATTATTTTTTTAATATCAAGTGGAAAGTTCCGTTTTATTTTTATGGAACGTTCCGGTTAAGTGTTATTTAAAGTAATAGGATAAATAATACTAAAACATTTCAGACTATTACCACGTTAATAAGTTCCATAGAACATCCTATTATTTTTGTAATGTCAAGTGGAAAGTTCCTTTTTATTTTTGTGGAGCGTTCCTGTTAGGTGTTATTTAACGTAATAGAATAAATAGGCTAATACTAAAACGTTTACTACGTTAACCATAGAACACCCTATTATTTTTGTAATGTCAAGTGGAACGTTCCGTTTTATTTTTGTGAAACGTTTCGGTTAGGTGTTAATCACGAGAATGTTCCAGCATACGTTGTCCCATAGATCAGCTGTCCTCAACGTTGAGATCGCAAGCCCCCAGGGTTCTTAATGACTCTCTAGGAGGCTCGAGGAAAGCAAATGTGGAATGGCGAATATGAACATTGTATATAGTTACAATATTAATTAGTTCAAACATATTAATATTGACCAACAAACATAACACATTACTGGTAAGCCCCGTCAAAAATCACACGAAGATTAATTGGATACACAACTGAAATACATAATTTAAAATTATACTATTTAAAAACAACAAACTTTATTTATTCCTATCTAACTATGCTGAGGGGGATTTTTACCTCTGTTCAATTATTAGAATTATTTAGATATAATTTTATAAAACTGTAGGCCTATTTGTTAATTTTTTTTTATTTATATACATTATTATATGTCAAAATAAAAATATTATCACTTAATAGCTTTTTATTTCATGTGATAGATAAAATGATTTAGAAGTTCTTAATATTATAATAAAGAACTTAATAATTGAATATGTTTAAATGTTATACGAAGATGTTGGAATTTTTTCGAAGTTAAATTTGTATATATTTACGATACAAGGTTGTATTTATATTCATTGTATAACCTCAAAGCAAATCTTATAAAGTATTATAGATTGAATTAGTTCTATAACTCATAATTTTTAAATCAACTTCACAAGACATTACATAATTGATTGAAGATGTAAACATAACCCCAAAGTAGGTTTTGTTAAACCTACGATAGGTTTTGTTTACGTATTGATGGGTGAAACCAGGGCTATATACTCTCCGCGGTCCTTGTTAAAACCAGCTGTTATATTATATTGTTACTCACGTACGTACGTACACCCGATAGGAGTCGATAAATGCAAATTTAGTACAGAATAAGCCAAACATATGCAAGCAATTTAAGTCACATATTAAACTAGTATTAAGGGTCGGCTCTAGCTATCGGCCATGTTGGCTGACACTCCATAAGACCAATGTTAAATTAAAATCCATATTTTTCCTTTATTTTTGATCGGAAAATTATAAACGATATGTCATTTTAAAGCTATGGTCAATATGCATGCAAATGGCTTTTTAAAAATTAAGAAAAATATTTTGTTTAATATTTATTAACAATTTAAAACATTGATTTTTAATATTTTTTTATGTTGTCACTATTAATTATAGCGAAAAACTACCAAGCCATTCGCCTGAAGAATTTCGCCCCCAAAATTTTGGTATTTTATTTAAAACGCTATTTGAACAATTGCGGGTTTTAAATGGATTTAGGCTGAGCAATGTCCGTGTAACCTACCGCCGCTATAGGGTGATTTTAAATATTTTTTACGTTGTAACTATTAATTATAGCGAAAAATTACCAAGGCATTCGGATGAAGAATTTTGTCCCCAAGAGTTTCGTATTTTTTAAAAACGCTATTTGAATAATTGCGGATTTTAAATGGATTTAGGATGAGCAATGTCCGCGTAACCTACCGCCGCTATAGGGAGTCGCAGGTTGCTTTCTGTTTTACTAGAGCCAACCCTTAAATAAAACTACTAAAATTATTTATTTGAACGTCTGTCTGAAATGACAACTAAGCTTTTATTGCATTTCTCAACCACAAAAACTGGTACAGAGAAATGTGCATTTCGTCCTACACATTCATAAAAATAAAATGTAGAAACAAGTTGAATGCTGCCCCAGACGTGAGACTATACACTTTTTCTTAGTGAGGATTTAACTTTCTCTTAGTATAAATTGCAAGTAAAAAAATTGACGAAAAAGTGTTTACGATTTTAATTATTTTTATACAAATTATAACAAAACTGTATCATAACTAATTATTCGATATTAATTAAATACTAATTTAAATTAGTTTTCGTTACATTTCCTATTTGGTATTTGTATATAGCTTTATTTATTGTTAACCCTATTAATGGACTGATTCCTCATTACTGACTCTGGATACGAATTATAGTCCGAGAGTACAACTCATGAAGTACTGTTGGTTAGGAGTACAGATCTGCAAAAAAGGTTGATAACCGCAGCCCAGGTTGTCAAATAGACTCAAAACTACTACACGTTACTGATCGCTTCACTATTTTCTGCGTGTCTCCATATTTCATACACCACAGCCTCATCGGACGTGAAATAATGGAGGCAGCGACGTAACCAATTATACACTAATATAAGGTTTTCCTATGGAATTACAAATACAGTCTCTACGACTGCGTTGAACCAGTCCTTCTAAAAGTGGATCATCTAGAGCAGGTATTACGTCACTGTGTTGCAATCACAGAGTGTTGACTTTCTGATTTATTGTAATTGTTTTTATCTCATTTCCCTGAGATACACCTGCTCCGTTACTTCATTTGGCGAACACAGTGCATAGATAAACTGGACTAGTTTAGTTTGTATACAAAGTAGCTGTTGTACCGTTCACCGCTCGGAACAAGGATGTGGTGGAAAGAAGCAAAATCTACGTTAAAGCGCGGCAGACCCAGCCATCGTCTTGAATTTCAATTAACATAAGGGCAATGTTAAAAGCTTAACAAGATTACTGAAATAATAATGATTACAAAATTATTCTTAATATTCCATTTTAAAGGTTAAGACATTCCGAATGTGGATATCATTTATTAGTTTAAAAAAATTTGTTTTTAACTAAATTTGTTCTTTGACTTGACGAAAAAACTAAGTTTGCTATTATTTGTATTATTCAATAACGCAAATATCAAAAATTTAAAAAGCTCATCACGTTCCAAGTGCAAATTAACTTTCAAATAAAAGTAATTTCAAGAAATTTGTATCATTTATAACGAAAATATCTGCTTTATTGTGGAAGCATTTACGCGCCGAAATTGTGTGCCTGCTCGAGTGTTTAGCCTGCACTCTGGTGGCTATCACGTCAACTTCTTGCTCGCTGGGGAATACTAGAAACATGTATCAGTTCATTTGGAATGTGTGAGAGAATGCTGTGTTTAATAACACATACTTGCGTACATTGTCACTCACGCGCATTTCAGTAAGCTTAAAGAAAATGGTTACGTCTGTAACCCTCTATTTTCCGTCTTTATGAAGTTGCGCTATATTTGCTAGTGGAAGAATGAAACGCACACAAACTCAATTCTAGTAGTGTACGGCTCTGCCACTTGTGGTAAACTCAGGAATATTTGTCCACTCCTGCGAGCCTAACACAAAATGTAGTATTGACGTCATATTTCAAATTGGACAATTATAAATGAATGGTCCCGTTCAAAGATGTCAAGCATTTATTTTGATTGAAGTTGTAAAGATCCTTAAATTGTTTAAATGGTAGTTAATACTCTCGTGTTTTATAGGAAAAAAAACTTTGTACCAAATTTTACGTTTCTAGCATGACATTTTTCTAAGTTTTCCGTAACACGAAATCAACCTAAAAAACGTTTTATTGGTGTTTGGAGCGTTTTCATTGGATCAAAACGTTTCCATAAGAAAATATCTTCCGCTCAATTACGGTGTTTTTAAAAGTGCTTACCACTCTAACTATTAAACGGTTGGTAGTATACAAAAAAAAAAAAACACCAAGAAGAAAAAGTCTTAAAATAACTTTCAAATTCAAGTTCATCATAAAATACAGTGTGGTCCATAAGAAATTCAAAAGTTTACAAATGTTTTAAAAACACATTTTTTTAATTTCTTAAAAAACAAGGCGAGGTCTCCCGTTTAAAGGTTGGTGTCAGGTTTATAGTTTACAAGATACCAATGGTGGCCCATTTAAAACACCCTACATTCCCGAATATACTGTACGATAGAACCAGACCTGATACTCAAAAAACAAAAATTGTAAATTTTCAACATCAACTCATATAAAAGCGAGTGTACGTACGTCCGTGAGTAACAAAACAATATAACAGCTGATTTCACCCATTATCTGTAATACTTAAACAGAACCTAGCGTAGATTACACTTTGGAGTTATGTTTACAACTTCTAACATTAATATAATGTCTTGTGCAGTTAATTTTTTTTATATATGAGTTATAGAACTAATGTAGGCTATAATACGTTGCATGATTTGCTTTAAGATTATAAAATGAATATAAATACAAAATTTTATCGTCAATATTTTATTTATATATACAAATTTAAAGAAGAGATGCCCATTCGTTTAACTTCGGAAACATTCGTACATTTTCGTATAACTTTTATAAAAATATTCGATTATTAATTTATTCACTATAATATTAATAACTTCTAAATCGTTTGATATATTAATATGAAATCAAAAGCAGTTAAAAGATAATATTTTTATTTTTATTTATAATATCGTATATAAGCAAAACATTTTAACAAATAGGCCTACAGTTTTATAAAATCATATCCAAATAATCCTTACAAATGTACACATTTAGCTAAATAAAAATCCCCCCAGCATAGTTAGGAAGGCCTAGATAAAGTTTATTGCTATTAAATAGTATTTGTTTGTACTTCTGATGTGTATCTAATTAATCAGCCTTTGATTTTTCGCGGGCTTACTAGTACAGTATGACATATTTAATATTATTGTTGATGTGCAATGTTGATTTAAACGATCCGACAGTAATTGGTGTCGATTGCCCTTCAAGGGTTAAAAGGAAACGTATCCACACGCAACAAATGGGGTTGCGTGCGAAGCACGCAGCGGCCTTTCCTAGTTACAGTATAAAAATAAACCGAAAACTGCCACCACAACTCGCGACCTTCCAGTCTGAATCCAACTTTAAAAGTCTGTACACTTGTGCGCATGGTCAACGTCTCCAGGTTATGTTAATCGTAAGATATATTTACACGCGTTATTTAACAGACGAACCGGATCCAAGTTTTATTAGCGTTCTTAGGTGACCTTGAACTTTGTAAATTGAGGTGCTCCCACGCTGAGTTGTTGAATCTGGCAGGTTGGTCTTCTTTTCGTTTATTTTACAACATTTTTCTACAATATTCAAGTAAAACACCTGACGGACGAGCAGAGTTCGTCATAGAATAGAAACGCGTTGACGTACTGAGTACGTCGCACTGGGCTAAAGGGTTAACAGTCTGGGGGGGGGGGGGGGTTAAAAGTCTAAAGAAGTTGGCTCTATTTAGAATCATAAAAAATAAAGGCGTGGAAATTTACTTTATTTTTGTTATAGTCATCCAAAAATATTTCACAACCGCTAATAATTTCGTTTTTTAACGCCCGTTAATCTTTATTGCGTCAGATTAGTAGAAGGCACCCTCCCGCGTCTCTCAAAATAATTACTATTTTTTTTAAGTGAAACTTTCCCCTAAGCTAGGCTCGGTAGGTGCTCGGACTAAAATGTCACCCTCAAAGGCTTCAACCCTGTAGTTGAAAGGAAAGAGTTGGACAATTGTTTTACACGCATGCGGGAATAAAAAGAGAGCGAACCATTTCCACTTTCTCCGTGCCATACGTTACAGACAGTAAACGCGCATGCGCCGGGTGTACTGTGTTAATACGTAGCATAGGGAACCAGAAGACGATTGCGTATTACACTGTTTTAATATTTATTAATTTTCTGTATTTAATTTGTGTCGAAGTATTAAATCTGGGACGAAATCAGCTGTTATACGTTTGAATCGTTGTTTATTATTTCCATTAATTTATTTACTTCGTTCTTCAAAAGAAACTACGTATTCCTACAAACAACAAACTGTATCTAACTGTGTCTATTCAGTTAGGGATTTTCAACATGGAAAATAATGTGCAGAGCTTATAATTTAATATTAAAGATCTGTACTCTTAAATCAATTATTTTAATCCCAAATATTTTAAATTCAGTCATTTGGGCAAAACCGTTTATTGTTCATTTTAAAATTCACTCAGTCTTTCATCGTCAGAAAGTATATTTATAAATTAATAGAAATTCAAACTTGAATGACAAAATAGCAATAATTCAGATCAAGAGTCCAACTTAGTGGTAGTTTAAAATATAGTTTTATGTGTGTAGGCCTAATTTGTTTCTTAGCTGTCAAGAATGAAGTAACCAAAAAGTGAAAATATATACATTTTAAAAGATTTCTAACCTCAAAGGAGATCATAATAAAAATATAATATATCAAATGCAAAGAGAGCGATGCACAAAATCATACGTTTCTAGAAGTTTCACTAGTATCTCTCGCACTTTTTAAACATTTTATCTATTCATATAAATAAAATTTAAGAGTCTGTGATTTCGAAATACTGTACATACCTCTTTGTAAGCTCGTATGGTTATTCACACATGGTTCATTCAGTATTTTTATAAATAATGTTTGTCTATCTGTCAGTCTGTTTGTTCGGGCTAATCTCCGGAATGGCTAAACCAATTTTGACGAAACTTTGATTTGCATGTAGAGGACTTTTCAGAGATTAATCTAGGCTACATTTACTCCGGAAATACTTATAGCCGGTTTCACAATCATCCGTTAAATACGCTTGATGTTCGTTTAACTTAAAGATTGATCAATTTTTGACGGTTCGTTTAAATCACTAACGTTTCACCAACATCTAATACTGAAATTTAACGGCTCGTCAAGTTTGACAATTGTCAAAACATAAACATGATTGTTCACGCTTGTTCAAGAGTTGGCACCCGTGTTTGCAGCTTTCTTATTGTCTACAGCTGTTCGTAGGTCACTGTTGTCAAAAATGAAACTATCGTGAACTGACCCAGGCCCAGGCCATCTGTCTACAATATTTCTTTTCAACAAGTTTGCATCCGAAACAGTTTGCACATTTATTGAAAAATACGATTTTCTATTCCGGAAAACTTCAGCATTTTGCCCTCCAGGAGATAAAATCGGTATATGAGTACAGTCGATTGCACCAATTACGCCTGGAATTAAATTATAAAATTCTTGGATATTTGTCAACGCTTCTCCTCCTTTTGGAAATTGTATGCAATGTTGTTATGAAGCTATTGCTTGGACATTTTTTTTACATACGTACATATACTGCTTTTTGAAACACCATTAGTATCTCCAATTACAATTTGGAAAGATCCTCTTGTTTAAAACCTTCGCGCTAAAAGTAATTGTTGGATCGGAGTTGAAGGCCTATTTGCGATCAGTTGGATATTCTAATTTTGATTCAATTTCTTCCAGCACTTTCAAAACAATATATTCGGAAAATCTATATCGTGATCGGAATTATTCATCGTCCATTGAAAAAAGAGGTAATTTCTTTCTTGCAATGGCCGTTCAGACCTACATTTTCTAAATATTCTACAAACATAACCACCAGCATCAAAATGTACACTCATTGTTAACTATTATTATTACTAGGCTAGTCGAGATTTGCTATATTGATAAATGTCTAGTGGATATAACAAAATCTTCCTTGAATAAACATAATAAAACACCATTTTCTTATGTAATCAATATTTTTTTCGTAAATAGTTTTTTAGACTATTTAAATTTACGCTGCTTTGAAACAAGTTCCTACTCCTAACTAACATAACCAAATTTTCCACTTTCGTAGTCTTAACGGATTGTCAATATATTTGAAGATCGGAAAACCTGTCTTCAAATTTAACGAAGGGTTTAACGTTCGTCTACGGATTTTCGTGTTGATGAAACGTAATATTAGTGTTTAACGATCAGTTAAGTATTTGACGTTCGTTAAATGAGTTAACGAACCTTGGTGAAAACGGCTATTATAGTTCCTATTTAAAAATTAATAAATTATTGACAAAATTAGAGGTTTTGTTGATAGACGTGACACGCGATCATTATAAATGAAACAACTGATTTTGAATCGAAAGCTTATCACTTCGACAAGATTGTCTGTGTTTTAATTCACCGTATACGCTGGTTTAATCGTTAAATATAAATCAAAACAGTATGCAATAATGTGAAATTTACTCTTAGATGTTAAAATCACCTCAAAACCTGATTTGTAATTTTTATGTCCGTTTTGGAGTTATTAACAAACTGGCTGAAAACGAGATTTTTAGCGTTTATTGGTGCACAGCTAATAATTAGCGTTTTTAGATCATTTAACTCGAATCTAAAATAGCTTGTTTTAATTGTGTGTAAGGCACAATATTTACACGATTTTTATTATGTTTTTCAGGAGTTACGAGTAAAAACTGGAAGGAAACGGGGTTTTTAGCGTTTTTTGGTGTATAGGTAATAATTTACGAAAGTTAAAAGGTAAACTTGCCCCCTTAAAACTCACTGCGAACGAAAGTCACTGAGCGTTTTTGGGCCGTGAATTTCGGATCTGAAATTATTTCTTATAATTGCGTGTAATGGTAAGGTACAACGTTTACCCGATAGTCCTTTTATTTAATTAATCACATCTGCAAACGAAGCCGCAAGTACCAGCTAGTTTTGAATAAAAATTGATAACACGACGACTATTTAACACGTAAAACAACATTAACAAAACGGTAGAAATTTTATCAAAATCGATCGAGTAGTTTTGCAGTTAAACCCCAACAAACAAACTTTCCCTATCTACAATACGGTACAGACGTGGGTAGGCCTATGCCATAAAACTAAACCAGTATCATTTGTATTTGATATTTAAACATATTACATTATCTAATTACGTTAAATTAATTCCAATTTGACAGATAGTAATTTTTTACCCGACGACTGACTGACAGACCGACATTGTTTATATACAACCTGTCAGTTTGCGTTTGATCCGGGCACGCAACGCGTTGCGCCATTCGGTTGATCTGATAACTTTCTAAATACATCGGCCTGCATTCTCGGCGTGCGCAGAATCACAAGCCCTTATATATACAGGGTGATTCGAAATTATGGTAGACAAATTGTTTACACGATTAAACATGCAAAACAAAGAAATAAGTTAGTATAAACATAGGTCCGGAAATGCTTTGCTTTCAAGCTATCCACCATTTTTGTTTTGTTTTACAAAATACTTTGGGTGTGGAAAAGAGCTCAAACTGTGTTTATTTATTTGCTGCGTAACTGTTTTTCACTGTAGGAATATTTTCAAAATGTCGCCCGTTGAAAATGTTTAACGTCAAATATCTTAACATTCGCTAACTTTACTTTAAAAAAATACAGGATACCAAACAATTTACTTTGATGATTGAGTGATTTACTTGAGGATGACAAACACAACGGTTTTGTATTTTGCCTGTAGCTCAAAGGATAACAGAAATATTAGCTAAACTAAAATTCTATGATACAATCGGTGTAGATCTGACACAAACATAAAGATGAAAGGCTAAGTTTTAAGTTTTTCTGCCAATATCTCTGTTATCCTTTGAGATACAGACAAAAAAACCGCTGTGCTTGTCATCAACACAGTAAATTTTTTCGTCGCAAGTAATTTTTTTGTAAAGTTATTTATTTTTGAGATATTAAACATTAAAATGTTTACCTGCCTCTATTTTAAAAAAATATTAAAAAGAAAGTTTTTATTTTTCGAACGGTAAAAACGGTTACGCGACAAATTCGCCGTTTTAAAAGTTTGAACCGCCGCCATCTTGAAACCGATAACTGCAACAAAAAAATTGCACATCTGTGTAAACCAATGTGATAAAAATTCATGCTGAGTTTCATGAAGTTATCTTAAACCGTTCATGAGATAATATTTTTTTCAAAAACACACACAAAGACGGACAACTTTCAAGCAAGATAGGACACGACATGTTATATTGTATTATTTTCTAGTTTTAACCTGCAGAATAACATGGTAAAGTTTGGTAGAACTGTTGCGAAACACCCTGTATAAATAGGCCTAAAATACAGACTAGAGCCATTTAAAATTATTGAATTACAGCCATTTTGATTTTTTCAAAATTGATTTCGAGTGGTTCAACAAATACTCCCAAATACAGTTATGTGGCATATCGTTTGAAAGCTTATTTAATTCTGAATCCAAAAAGAAAAATCGGAAAACTCAATTTCTTGGATCCGCCATTTTGAATCTAACTTTTTTTTTTAATAGGAAGGTGGTAATGTGATACTTCATTTCGATGTAGAATTTCAAGAGAAAACATACGATGAAATATGCACATCCATACCTTTAAAAAATGGCGGCCAAAATACCAACGAAATCGTGTTTTCCGATTTTGCCTTATTTTGCTGTACTATTTTTTTTTGTTTAGTATTAATTATTATTCTTTTTGGATTCAGAATTAAATAAGCTTTGAAACGATATGCCACACAACTGTATTTGGGAGTATTTTGTTGAACCACTCGAAATCAATTTTGAAAAAATCAAAATGGCTGTAATTCAATAACTTTAAATGTAGGTCATGTAGCATTTCGTTTTAAAGGTATATTAAAATGAACAAATTTGCTATTTAATATTTTTTCTATCTCCTATAGTTAGCTATAAATAAATTAAATTCAGATTTTTATGGAAATTTTGAAATAAAATTATCTAAAATTACGGCATTTGAAAAATATTGAAATGTATTTTCGATGTAGTACAAATGGAAATTATTCTAAATTACTGTTTCCCAAATCAGTTATTTTTTTAATGATGTGTTGTAATCAATGTTGATAATCAGCTGTTATTACTTTCTACACCCTATAGGGGAAGGACAGGCATAACGGACAGTGCGGGTTTTTTGCGCTGTAAAGTGCTGCAATCCTATAGAAGAAGAAGGAACTACGTCATTACGAGTTATCATAATTTTCATGTTTTCCATACCTTCTGATCTTATTCAAGTCCTCAATTCATGACATTATTAAAAATGTACTTAATAAGTTAGGTTTTTGAGACATAATTGTTTAAAAAGAGTGGTAACTTGGCTACAAAATTCAACATTGAGAAATGGTTCATCGTTGTTTGTTGACAACTGTCAACAAGCTTTTGTTAATGGCATCCGGGCGGGCACAACGGGCCAGTAGGTGGCTAATGTGCCCGATGTTGTTGCCATTATCCCAAAATTTTCAGATTCAACTTCCAATAAGCGTTGGGTTAAGTGCCCAGGATGTGGTTTGTGGGCCCATGAACTGTGTGCTGGTGTCAGGGTTGAGGACGATGGATATTTATGCGAAAACTATAGCTAAACTTTCTAAAAAATAACTTTCCTTTTCAATATTTTTTTGTATTTTTAGAAAAAGATTTTTGTATTCAACAAGTTTAAAATTATGTTTTTTACTTTAAATGAGTTAAACTTTCCTTAAAATAAATTTTGTTCTAATTAAAAACATGTTTTATTAATTTATTTACCACCTTTTAGTTATGTGGCCATTATGCCCTACTCCTGCGGGCATAATGGACACATGAATACTTTTTGTGAAATTGATTATTTACGTACTTTCCCGTTTTCGAACCACAACAAAAAAGTTCATACATTCAATTAGATGGTTGATGTTTATATTCCATGACTTTGAAGTTTCTAGATCAATTGGAAATCAGTTAAAAAATTCAGAAAACCTTAGCCTGGCCGTTATGTTCATCCTTCCCCATATAGAGTAGTATATGGGGATAGTATTGTTTTCGTCCAAATTTTCGAATTTGAATTTTTTTATCATGTTATTATACTTAATGTAATATTTTCTTATTATTTGTTTTACGAATTTTATTGGGCTCTAATTAAAAATTATTTTCTTAATGATTCCGAGTGTAAACGTAGCTTTATGGTTCCGCTCTTTTAAAGTACGCACGATTTTACGAAAATAGTTTTGGGGGCAATTGATTACAAGTACAATGTTGAAAAAAAAATCATTTTTTACAAAAAAGTACACTACCGATTTGATTTATTTATTTCTTAAATTGGTTATAATTGTGTACATGGACATCTAGCCCTCTACATAATCTAAATTAGAATTTCTACACCGCATCTAGGCTGTCCGATGTTGCTCCTGAACTGGGCGACCACAGTTAACCTACAAAACGCAACACCTGGTGGCATTCTGCTCAACCAAAATGACATCACCAAACATAACCTAACATTACGGTCTCTGGGACATAAAACCAGTTTCCTTTTCTGTGTTTCCGGTCATTCGCACAGACCCTGTTTTGGGATTGTTCTCGATCTTTGCTACGCTTTCACTCTCTGTTTTTGTCGTCAACGCCTCTGTGACATTGGTTGACCCCGTCGTCGGGGGAATTTTGAAATGTTACGAAATCGTTGAAAGCTTGTTTTTACGGCTGTAGAGTATGGGACGTGGGCTGTCTCGCCGATTCTAAAATAAATAGTAAACAGTCAAAGTTTTTCTTTTACGTGCTCGTCGTGAAATATTTTACCAAGTATTTCTCAGTTAACTTTTCCATTACGACTTTAAATGGCGTTTACTAGAGAAACCAACTAATTAACCTAACATCTCTGTATATTACATAAAAGAAGAAGTCCTCACTGACCGACTGATTCATAATAATCAACGTACAGCCATAAAGTATGAAAGCTAGAGCCTTAAAATATTCAGGGTACCTTCATGCCACTAGGCTATGTAGAAGTGCACTAAACAATTTTGAAATATATTGATTTTAAGAGTTGAAAATGGCGATCCCAGCCCTATAACAGATAAAACAGTGAATTTGAATCAAAAGCTTAGCAACACAATTCTAGGTATGGCCTATTCTGAACCAACGGTCATACCATAGCTTTGGCAAATTTAGAATCAGGTAATTTTTCTCTTCACGTAAAACTCAGGTAGATCTCTTCTCAAATTTTTGGAACGAAGTTCCTTAACGCGGGTTGAGGTAGGAGTTAACAAATAGAAAATGTAATGCGTAACGAAAAAAGTGTTATTAATTAATTGGTTGCCATGGCAACTCAAATATAAAGTACGAGTAACGAAAAAGCGTTACCAAATTGGTTACTATGGCAATGAATGTAAATACATTTGAGAAACATTTTGGTTAATCAATTTAAATTAAGATACGATCGGTTCCGTCCGGCGTAGTTCAGATATCATTATCAAGCGCTGAAATTTTAGGTTAGGCCTAGAAAGTAATTTTAAGTCTAGGCCTAACCTAAAGTTATTGTATGTGTGTTGCCGTTAAGACAGGTAAAGTAAATTAAACACACACACAATAAATTTAGGTTAGGCCTAGACTGATGAACCAACATTTTATGTTTATTGAATTTATTTACAATGAATGGACTTTTAACTGTGTTTGCCATATTAGCTTTTATGTTATAATTAATTCTACACCTTTATTATAATAGCATTAAACGTATGAAAACAGTAAATCAACAATCTAATAATAAACTGAAAGATTAAAATAATGTGTGTATGTTGCCGGGCTGGTAAAAAAATTGAAGAAAAGGCGTGATGAACCCAAGACCGCCCACATTTACTTTTTTTTTAGATTAGGTAAAAGCAAACACAAACAAAAATCAAAAAGCTTACTTTATTATAAGTCAAACATCTGATGTTACATATTATATTATTTCCTGTAGTTGGCAATATTAAAATTTGTTTGGAATGTTGATTATTTAAATATTAATGGTGAAATTATAACAAACTCCGTAATTCGTATTATTGGGGTTAGTGAGTGTCTATTTCGATCTCCGCCTTACATTATGTATAGGTCGCCGCTACCCCCAACACCCTATTAGATCCAAGTGCCTCTGTCCTAACCAATCATCAATTCAGTGAAAATATCAGAGAATGCAATAATCTGTTTGCATTAGCTTCGCTATGAGTCGTCGCCGGGGTAGGGGGGGACGAAGCAAGCACCGGACCCAATAGTTACAATATAAAAGCGAAATGATTTATTTTAGAGTCATCCTTAGACCAGAATGAACCCGTGAAAACGATATGCCCGCTAAGCAAGCACTGGTCCCATCTAGTGTCTGAATAAATGCTACTGTTTAAATGATATAAAGTAAGGAAGAGAAGATTTTCACTCTGAGAAGGTTATAAAAACATTTGTGCAATCGGTTCTATGTTTTACGTGCTCAGTAATTCTTCCTCATAACTGCAAATATATAAATTACGTTTAGTTGGCAAAGTGAACCAGGATCTGCGGCACCCTTAGGCGGGAGATTTTATTTAATGTATCCAGTTTTTCAATTAAATTTGACCTCGAAGCTTTCCTCAGTGATACACAAACGAACAAAGAAGACGGTGTGAGAACTAGAATATTTGCTGTCGAGTTAATAGACAGTGGTTCAGTATAAATCGATTGGATCACGCAAATGAAGCGCTAACGCTGACGTGAGTTGAACGAATTTCCAAAATTGTATACAGGGTGCCCCATAAGTAAAGAGCCAAACTTCGGGGAATGGTTCTATGGGTCAAAATAAGAAAAAAAGTTCATGTAAACACAGACCCGAAAACGCTTCGTTTTCTAGATATACGCCATTTTGTTTTTTGTACAAAATAATTCTTATCTAGAGAAAGGTTTGGCTGATTGAGTTCAAACTTGGAATGAAGTTAAACCCAACAATCATATAACTCAAGAAAAATAAGCAATTACATCCAATAATGAATTTAAAAATGGCAGCTGTTTGAAAATTTCTAACCTTAATTAATCAAAAACCGTTTATATTAACAAAACATGTCAAGACACTTTTTTGTAGCCCTTTTAATTCCCCATGGATTATCGGATAATGTAACTGTCAAAACAATCGGATGAAGGATAATAGTAAAGTTATGTGTAATAAATTGGTTTGTTGAACCCGGCATCCTGTACCAACACAGTAAACACAACAATATTGTATGTAAGTATGCCGTTATCTTAAACTTAGCTACGAGTATTATCCTTCATCCGATTGTTTTGACAGTTTCACCATCCCATCCGAAAGGGAATTAAAAGAGCTACAAAAAAGGTGTCTTGATATTTTTCGTTAAAACGTACGGTTTTTGAGTAATTTACGTTTGAAATTTTCAAACAGCCGCCATTTTGAATCGCATGATTGGATTGCATATTTTTTTAGATATATCATTGTTAGGTTAAACTTCATGCCAAGTTTGAACTCAATCAGTCAAACCGTTCTGTAGATTTGAATTATTTCGTACAAAAAACAAAATAGCGGATACTGGAGAACAAAACTTTTTTGGGCCTACTTTTATACAAACTTTTTTCCATATTTTGACCCTTAGAACCATTCCCCGAAGTTTGATCCCGTAATTACTGGACATCATCATGTATATATAAATTTTAATGGACCCCAAAAAGTGTTCTGGGGACCATGAATGGTTCTTATTGACCACTCCCACTATAGGTCTCACGCTTACCTAAATGGACACTTCGAATGCGCTTGTAGGCAGTGTAGGAATTTTGAAAACGAGCTCCTACGTGTCTAAATTTTTAGCGAATTCCCATAGGAAACATGAGCTATTGCAGTGACTCTTACGGTGATATCTAAGTTCAGGAGTAGTCAATGAGCACCAATCATGGTCTCCAGAACACGTTTTATAGTGTCATTTTAAATTGTATAAAAATTCACTCTATTTGCCGCATTTTAAGCTCGATTTGGTTCAAAGTCGGTACACACGTTGTTTGTTTATGTCGGTCGGACGAGTTCTAAGTGGTGAGACCTAATTTCGGGAATACTCAATGAGCACCCGTCATGGTCCTCAGAACACGTTTTGGGGTGAAATTAAAAATGGTACATGTAAGTATACGCATATGTGTGTTCGCACTATAACGGACGCATTTTACGTCTAACTTGGTCCAAACTCGATACACTAGTTCGTTTTGTAAGTCGCGCGAGTTCATTAACAAAAAAAATTTAACAATTAAAAGCACATTTTTTGCAAGAAGTAAAGCATTTTTGAGATTTTTCGTTTCAGAATGAAAATGTTTTGGGATTTTATCTAAAAAAAATAAATATAGGAGATTATTTAGCGCTGTTTGTTTTTTTACACCGTTTGGTTCCCTTGAAATCGATCGAAACTTAATAAAAGTACCCGGGTCAAATCGTCGTGGTGGATCTTACCGCGGGTCAGCTTCTGCGAGCGTAACGAAGCAGCGCTTGAGGCGGGGATGGAAGCCGAGGTGGAAACAAATTCTGCTTAAGTATTTCCTACATGGAGGCAGCTATTCAGCGCCTTCGTGAGTAGACTAATTTCCCAAATAGTTTTTTGAAACCTTGAAAAGTATAACCTTAATTTTGGAAATTCACCAAACTCACGTCAAGAGTTCGAATTAATTTGTCACCCCTTACTGTAAGGTTTGGTTTTATACAAACAAATTTTCATGTAAAAGTTTTAGAAAGTATTTAGAAGGCTTACAATAACTTCATTTTTACCAGTTATCTCCGTGCATTACATAGGCTACTCACCCTAGTATAAAGGAGTTCTTTCTGCGTACTGAGCACCATAAGTCTGTCTCCGAAGAATTTGTTTTTCTTTATATTGGAAAAATGGCAGACTATAAAGAAATCTACGATTGTCAATTTGACAAGGTGGAAAATTGAACAATACAATTACAGGATTTTATTTGTTTTCTTGAAATATGCACCATAATTATCAATAATTCTTTATTGCACAATGTTTGCAAATTGCACATAATTACGAATCACCTCTGCACTACACGTTACCGAGACTTTAATAACTCAAAGACGGAGCATATCCCCGAGACAATGCTACACAATATATGCCTTTCCATATGATTGATATAGGCAATCTGTCTCTGAGGTTATGCAAGCTTATTGTCGCAATATGCCCCAGATTGGACAAAGTTCAAGGACGAATCTTTGACCTCGCTACTTTAATTAACGTGTTAATTGTTGCCATGGTGATAACGTCTGATTGGTTCTGACAGTAATGCGGTGATAAGGTAAGTGTATGGTGCGAAAGAAAGCACTTGGCTTTTAGTTTTTAGCAATGTTTTTACTTCATTATATTTACGTAAAATACTAAGGAACTTCTGTTCCCAAACCATTAAACATGTTGTTTACACTTTCTTTTTAACAATGGTGTAAGGTTGGTCATACATAACCCAAAATCGTATAAACAAAAACATATAAATAAAATTGAAGTATCTTTCTGTGATTTCAAAAAGAAAAAACTTTTTCTAAGCTCATATGATTATGCATACTTTTAAAAAAAACCTAAACACGTATTATTTATCTGTCTGTCTGTTTGTTTGACTGAGCTAATATCCGGAATGGTTGAACCAATCTTGACGAAACTTTCATTTCCATGTGGAGGACTTTTTAGAGATCGATCTAGGCTACTTTTTATCTTGGAAATATTTATGGTTCCTACTAAAAAAATATATATAAATTATGGACAAAATTAGAGATTTTACGAACGGACGTGACCATTATAAATAAAATAACTGATTTGGATCAAAAGCTTAACACTTTGACAAGATCTTCTTTGTTTTAATTTACTGTATACGCTTGTCTAACCGTTAAATACATATCAAAGCAGTATGCAATAATGTGAAAAATGTACTCATAGATGTAAATACACCTCAAAACCTGGTGAATACGAAAGAAGTTGGCGGTTGGGTCATAACCACTCTAGTGTTTCCAATCATTTAAAAATTCATTTAGTCACAGATGTTTTCACGTGAAAGTGGAAATTATGTTTTTTGTGAAATAAATAAACGGTATCAGATAACTGCCACATACTTTCTCCCAGTTGAAACTTTATACCTTCCCAAGAGTAGCATAGGAGGTGGTTATTTAGAATTGCGAGAGTAGGAAAATGTTACCATGGAAAATATTAGATGCGTGTAACACACATCCATATTATATTATTATTATTATTTAAATATTCAATCGATTTTGAACAAATTTGCACCAAACATGTTAATTAGGCCTGTATGGATGCACGAAAAAAGGTTTTGAAAGATTTTGAAAAACAACTCCCTTTTTGGCCAAAAACCCCCAAAAATCAGTTATTATTATTATTATTAAATAAACGAGAATTTTTAGAAAGATGCGGTTTTTTCATATGGTAGGGTACATTAAGGGCTACGTATAAGCAAAATTTTATCAAAATCGTTAGTGCCGTTTTTGAGAAATTTAGATTTTTCTCGTTTTTTGGGAGGTAAAACCCATTCAAAATAAAAAATTTGAAAAAATTAAAACAATCCCTGGAGATATTCCAGAACTACACCTACATACCAAATTTCATCAAAATCGGACCGTTGGTATGGTCTCCAGCTCTGTACACATCCTCCAGACACCAGACACATTGTTTGGACAGACGTCACCAAAAAAAAACACTTTTTTGGGTTCAGGGATTACCAAAACAAATAATTCCACTAAAAATATTTTTGGGTTCAGGGAGCACCAACACAGATAATTCCACTAAACATTTTTTGGGGTTTCAGGGAGCACCAAAACAGATAATTCCACTAAAAATTCAAATTCGAAAATTTGGACGAAAACAATACTTTCTCCATATACTACGTATAGGGTGGAGACAGTAAAAATGACCCATTTATAATAGAATAATATTTTATGATACACAATTGTGCCTTAGTTATTATATTACCATGTTCTGTAGTTAAATGCGAAACAAACAAAAAATTATAGGCCTACATAGCACATAATTTCAATGCAATTGAAGTGTGTCTGTCCCGGCTAATCTCCGGAATGGCTGAACCAATGTTGACGAAACTTTCATCTATACGGAAAGAGAACTTTTCAGAGATTAACCTAGAATACTTTTTATCCCGGAAATATTTACGGTTCCCATTTATAAATTTAAAAATTATGGACAAAATTTGTTTTTGCGAACGGACGTGACCATTATAAATAAAACAACTGATTTGAATCCAAAGCTGAACATTTTGACAAGATCGTCTGTGTTTTAATTTACTGTTTACACTGCTTTCACCGTTAAATATAGGCGGTTTCTAAACAATTTGCACTAATATGAAATTTACTCATAGATGTTAACACACCTGAAAACCTGATCTGTAATTTTTATGTTCGTTCGGGAGATATGATTAACAAACTGGCTGAAAACGGTAGTTTTAGCATTTATTGGTGCAAAGCTAATAATTTGCGAAGGATTAAAAGAGATACATAGATTGATTTGGACAAAACTCACTGTGCGGTTTTAGGTCATAGAAGTCGAATCTAAAATAGTTTCTTTTAATTGTGTATAATGGTAAGGCACAATATTTACCCGATAGTCCTTTTATTTATTTAATCACATCTGCTAGCGAAGTTGCAGGCACCAGCTGGTTTCGCAATTGCTTGATTTGAGTATACAAATACTTAGGCTAGATTGAATTAACAAACATAATTTAGTGATTTTATTAAAAAATGAATTTTGAAATGACTTGTGGTCAAGATAGATTCTTAAACATATATGGGCGTTTATTATTGATACAATTTATTTTATATGGATGATCATCCCATTTTAACGATCATTTAACTTTAAGGGGTAATTTCATTACTTTGACTTAAATAATATATTTACAAATTAGGAATAATATTACACAAACTTAAAGCTTGTTGGAAGTTAGTGCAATTTACATTTATTGTAAAGGCGTAACTACCCCATTTTAATTTCTTTGATTGTAGTGACCATCATCTCTAAACAATCCTGATACTAATATAATGATTGTGAAATTTTTAGTGGAATTAATTGAGTAGTTTTTTAGCATAATGTATAAAATGTAGGTTCAAATATTATTATTTAATTTTAAGGGTAGTTATCCCATTTCATCCATTTTACTTTCTTACTATACTACAGTATAGAGAAAGAATAGTGATCGAAAAAAAATCGATGTTGATATTTTTGTGGAAATATCCGTTTTGGGACCCCCCAGTAAAAAACGTGGTTTTTACAAAATCTCTGTCTGTATGTAAAGCTAGAGCGAAAACTATATTCGATCGATTTCAAACAAATTTTGCACCAGACATGTCAAGTAGGCCTGTATAGGTGCGCAAAAACGATTTTGAAATTTTTTGTAAAACAACCCACTTATAGGCAAAAAAAAAACTTAATTACGAATTTAATGAGTCTGATGGTTAAGTAAAGCTTCTACAATAACTGCAATACGTACTCCCAGTATATTATGTATAAATGGGAATTATTTCATTTTTAGACATATTATTTAGCATTTTATTATGTTATTTCACACGCGTTGTGGGTTGATTCGAATATTTATTATCGTCATCTTTGTTTATTATATTTTATTGCATAGGTGTTCAGTACAATTTATATTAAGTATGATTTTAGCCAGGGTTGTTGCAGATATATTGTGTTTACGATTAATTCAGATATTTTAATTATTAACAATAATTAGGGTAAGTTGCAGTTAATTTTATGGATGTCATTTTTATGTATTTATTTCTTCATGTCGCATTATTTTTTGTAAATTTGTAAGTTTTGAAGGCAAGTGTTTATTTTCTATGTGTGTGTTAATTTCTTGTTTATGTCAATTTTAGGTAATTTCTTTGTTCTAGTTAATTTTGTTTGTCTGTTATGTATATATAAATTTTAAACTAAGAATGCCAACCCAGCAGACGGTCTATGGACTAGTGCTGAACAAGTGTTTTTTTTCAAATGTGAAATGTTTGTGTTATTTATAATTTCTTAAATAAAGCACTATTATTATTATTAGTATTATTATAGGCAAAAAACCCAAAATATCAGTTATTATTTTTTTATAAAACAGCTCTAACAAATTTGATAAAATTTTGCGTATTTGAAGCCTTTAATGTACCCTACCATATGCAAAAAACTGCATCTTTCTAAAAGTTCTCGTTTAGCTAATAATAATAATAATAATAATAACTGATTTTTGTGGGTTTTTTGCCCATAAAGGGGCTTGTTTTTCAAAAAATTTCAAAACCTTTTTTCGTGCATCTATACAGGCCTAATTGACGTGTTTGGTGCAAATTTGCTCAAAATCGATCGAATAGTTTTCTCTCTAGATAATAATAATATTTATTAGTTAATCTCCTACTTTAATAAATCACCTCTCCTACAATTATGAAGTCATAGTGAATCTGTTTAATAATTTAGATATGTTTGTGAGAAAGTATGTGCCAGTTCCTGGTACCTTTTATTTCTTAAGTAAACGAATTTTAAATGGTTTTTATATCGCTTAAGAATAATGTTGCACAATTTGAGATGTATAGCTTGTAGGAAGTTATTTCACAACATTTCAGCCCCTTAGTCTGTAGTAATTGTAATGTCTATACACTATTTGGATAATATGTTGAACTTTAAGTGAAATCGGTCAAATAGTTTTTCAATCTATAGAGGACAAAGAAATAAAGATAGAAACATTCATTTTTATATGCAGAGATTGTAATTTATGAATTATTTAGTTAAATAAATAATATATATAGATAACGCTACATTATCTGCGTCGGTATTATCTCTTAGTCCGCTAGTAGTATTATTTCTCCTGTTTGTTTTTTTATCAATCAGGCTGACTACAAATTTACGTATAATCACTACAACAATAGACAGATTGAACAGACTCGACTATAACAGATTTAGTTCTTTGTTTATCTGAATTTCACAGACCAACTTTAGAAATATTGCTAAAAACACTTCCCGTCTTTGTTTACATCGCCTCAACCTCGACTAGAGGTCAACTCAAGGACGTATTTAAAAAAATGATCTCCACTTATTTTGACGAATCGCCTCGACCTTCTTACCTGTCGTATGCAGCAACAGAGCGCAGGCGAGGAGCGCCACTGATGGGGGGAATACCTGGAACAAATTTCGTTTTGTTAGATTTAGTGAAGTACATCTATGCTATAATATTATAAAGAGGTAAAATTTGTTTGTATGTAGGGAATAATCTCTGGAAATACCGATTGAAAAAAAAAAATACTTATAAAACGCTACACTATCCCTGAGTAACATTAATTTAGATTTATGGGTTGAAACAACACCTAAAACAATAACTATTAATTAATTAAATTAAAAATATGTATATGCATATATATATATGTATATATATATTAATAATAACACCACTGTAAGCTGCAGAATAAAAGTTGATATTGTTTTCAATGTCGTATACATGAGGTATTCAATCTGGTAATTCAATAATTGGAGTAAACCGTACAAGTGAGATAACATCGACCAATATCTGGAGCGATCAGGGTAGCTCAGTTGGCAGAGCATTGCGACGGAAACGTAAAGGTCCCGGGTTTAACTCCCCGGTTTTGGTCTATGTTTTTTCACTTGTAATTTAATTAAATATCCCTTGCTGAGGAAGTGTGTAAGCGGAAAAACATAAACATATTAATTATTAATTGTTACTAGTGGACCCGGCAATGCTTCGCTATTGCTATTTCTTGATTTACCTAACCTAAAATTATATTAAGTTTTTGATCCAAATCAGTTGTTGATCAAAATCAGCTGTTGATCAAAATCAGCTGTTTTTAGCTTTTCATACGAACAGCTGTTTTTTGTGCCCCTGATAAAATCAAAAGAAATCTTTCTTCTTCTTCTTCCTTAAGATTGACCTTCCATAAGATTAACATTGAAACTTTGAGGGCTACTGGGGCCTATCCCTGAGGACCGATGTAAATTATAATGGAATTCTGCTCATCTACAGGCACGACCTTTCTAACGGTATGCGCGAATTTCTCCTACGATGCACACAAGCTGAGAAAAAAGGACGACAAGTTTTGTGCTTGCCTATTAATATATAGACTAGCTGACCCGTGCGAATATTTCGCAAGTTCAGAGTATGCCTACATTTACCTTATTTAACACGTTGATTTGATTCAGTTAATTGTGTTCATTTATTTACCTTGGTTTATAAATATCAGTTTTCCTATACAATCTTACAGTGTAAACAATCTAACTAACAGCTGTCATGCTAGTTAAACAGATGGTTAGTAGATGGCGCCTTTCATTAGGAACATACAGAGTATAATATAAAAGTTTTTTAAATCAATTTTTGTTATTAAAACATGAATTTTAAGCTGTTTGTCTATTTTTCCCGTGTAGTGGTTAAGGAAAGCTTTAAAATGATGCCTCATTCATGTAATTTGATGATGTATTAAGGAAGTTATGGCGTACCGACAAAAAAATAGTCTTGAGAAATAATATATGCGATAATTTCCTTAAAGCAATAGAGCTGACATTTTTTACATTTATTTCTTACAAGATACAGAGAAAAATTAAACTAGATTTGCATTTTGTCGCGTGCTGCTAAGGTGTGAAAATGTGATAACAACCTCTAAAACAATACAAATTAATTGTTACATTTTCCTTAAAGTTAGTGAGCTGAAAATTTGTACATTTATTTCTTACAACATACATAAAAAAGTATCATAGATTGACATTTTGTCGCGTGCTGCTTAAGGGGTGAAAATGTAGTAACAACCCTTATACAAATGTTGATTGTAATACTTTCCTTAAAGCATGAGAATAAACCCTTAATAAATTAAGGAATTTAAAATAACAAACCACTATGTTATATCCTAATTAAAAATAAATAAGAAATATTAGAATTTAATAGTAGGGCTTATTTATATAAAATAACCTGTTTGCATTTGCTTCGACGTGAGCCACCACGGGAGTTTGCGTGCGAAACGAGCAGGGGGCGGAGCCGTATAGTTACTAATAAAACTATACAATTCACACTCGAAACTGAAATATGTGCTTCATTAAACCAAAAATTACTATTAACTTCTAGAGGTGCGATAAGCCTAAAATATGTTTAATTAAAGAACCCTGTAGAACCAATAATTATAAAATCAACAGTTCTAAATCTAATTTTATAACCGACAGAGACGTAACTAAATAAATCAGCTAACATCAACTATTAATAGCACAGCCCTTCTAATACCTCAATATGTATATATTTTACCAAGCGATACAATTTTACAATGAATAAGCTGTTAGTACAACTTCAAAATCTGTATATTTCACTAAGCAAAATCAGCAGTTCTGATAATCTCAAAACAATTATTTTTCACTTAACTAAATCAGCTGTTCAGATAACCTCAAAAACTTTATATTTCACTCAAATAAAACAGCTGTTAGGATAACTGCAAAATCTTTATATTTCTCTAAGCAAAATCAGCTGTTAGGATAACTTCAAAATTTGTATATTTCAATAAGCAAAATCAGCTGTTTGGATAATCTCAAAATCATTATATTATTTCACTTAACTGAATCAGCTGCTCGGATTAACGCAAAATCTTTATATTTTATTGAGCTAAAACAGCTGTTCGGATAACCTCAAAATCTGGTCACCGAGTAAAATAAATTAACTTTGTCAGGTAACTCCGACAATATTTATCGTGACCAAACATCTGATTTATGCAGTAACCAAACAATACACCTAGTGGCGCCCCGAGGTTACACCTACAACTTTTACGGCAACTGGAACAGTTGACGACCTTCACACGACCTCATTGCTATATTTATTTTAGAACCGTTGTTACCAAATTGGCGATATCTTACGACCTCAACTCTGATAGTAATTGTAGGCGTAACACATCTGGTTGGTCCACAATTTACCATGTAGCTGCTGCAGCACGTTCGGGTTGAAGACAAGCAGAATTTAAAAGGAAACGTATGGATTCGAAATTATATTTTAATGTAAGAAGTCTACATTGTGTGTATACTTTTTCTTAGTCCACTTTGGTTGATACGGTCCACGGTTACCGAATAGTACAGCGCATGCGCAAAGTTCTATTTCTTAAAATATAACAGCTGATTTCGTCCATCGGTTTCAGTACATCGACTACTATTTGATCCTTTTAAGGTTATTTTTACAACTTTTATGAAGCGAAACAATTCATAATCCTAGGCCGCCAGATCGAGGTGGAAACTCTCAATGACTCTCGTCTTCTGCTGCTAGTGGAACGAAGCAACGCGTGAGCCGGGGCTAAAGGTTGAGATGCAAACAAATTGTTCTCATATATTTTATACACGTAAGCAGCTATTCAGCGCCTCGGTTAGTAGACCAATTTCCCAAACAGTTGGTTGAAACCCGAAAATATATAAACTTAGTTTTTTAAATTTGCTCAACTTACGTCAGCAGTTTAGCTGCTTGATCAAATTATTTATATACAGTATGTACTAATGTTTGTGAGTGTTTTGTCACCTGATGATGGTATTATGTGATACCGAAACAGTTGTAATGAAACAATAAATATAAACTACAAGACGTTTGACGTAAGTAGGCCTACTATAATATAAACTTTATTAACAGTAACACTAATTCGCACACGTACGTTTAATAATTAAACGCGTTTCAACGAGAAAGTCGTCATCTTCAGTGATACAAAAACTACAACTGCTATTCCTAATAAAATATCAAATGTTGTTGTGTGTTTCCAATTTTGTTTCTTGCGGAAGCTCGTATGATTCTATGTTAGAGATGATGTAATGCCTAATTAGTCCATTCAAATTCTAGCAGTCGGTTTCTCTGCTGTTCTACATATTTTTAAGTTAAGGGTGTTGAATCTGAATTCGAAGTTTGCAACGAAAATTTCCTGGAACGTCCCAAGTTAATCGCAAAAATACCATACTTTTCCCTCTTTTTCGGTTTTTTTTTACAGTAACATAAAAACTATTCATTTTATCGAAAACTCCACCATGTACAAAATTAAAGAAGACAAATTTTATATAAATTTCATCTGTAGTTTTTTAATGTACGACCAACGTGTGAGGAGCTAGAGCAAGTTAAAAATGGACCAAATTTCCTACTTTGCAAAAAATAGCTTTCTTGGTCGCTTTTTCGCAAATCACTCATAGTATATGCATTTCTCGAATTGTTCATCGTGGGTTTCTTAGAAATGGATAGATTATGATCTATCTGCGTAAAACTGAATAGGAACGCAAATTTCGTAAATTTTTAACGTGTTCTAGCTGTTCACCCGTTGGTACTACATTCAAAATCAACCGATGAAATGTATAGTACATTTTGTATATAGTGGTATTTCCGATAAATTGCATAGTTTACTGGTGTTACTGGCAAAAATCTGAAAAAATTGCGAAAATTTCGATATATTTTGCCAATGTTTCGGAACGCTAAAGGATATTTTTTCGCAAACTTTAAATTCTGATTCCGCACCCCAAAAACATATACAACCACAGATAAAACGACTACTTGAATTTTGTCCACGAAAGAAGGTTTTCCTGTACTGTTTTAATATAATAGGCCTAAATACACTCGATGAGTCTTGAGTGGTTTGCACAATTGTCATGCTGCAGCAGAGCCTATTCATGACGTGCAGACAAAACGCGAGACGTAAGCGTGACACAGTGGACATATGTTTTTTTGACCTATATAGTGGCGCGACCTTGCGCGGAGTGTAGGAGTCAAATAACGGACACGCCCACTATTGGGCGCCTAGCCAATGTCCGATCGATTGTTACGCTCTTTTACTGAGTCATTCGATATATAGGTCAATGTATCGATATGTCAATAATACCAAAGGGCAACCGCAAAACTAATCTAAAATAATATTATAATAAACTATAAAATTATAGTTAAAGTAGGTAACCGATATTTTAATTACGATAGAATGATATTATGTTGTATGCAATTTGTTCTTTATAGTCCGGAATTTCACTCGTTGAGTTTCGTATATAATCTACTTGGTCTTCCTCCTCTTCAGCCTACAACTGATCTTGAGCAATACGCTCCCAAAAACTTTAGGCCTACATTACACTATTTATTATTATACTAAACGCTAGCATTTAAGTTATGTGCATCTTCATGGCGCATAAATAGAATCAGCTGATTGTTTCACTTGAAAGTAGGGTTATGCATTGACCTTGGTACGGATGCGCGCGCATCTCAACAATGCAGTGTTAATAGCCTCATGTTGCATATTTATACGTCTGGAAATTCTTGTCCAATTAGTGTTCTACCATTGCATAGCTATGCAGTCTGTTGTTTGTCTAGGTCGTTGTGAGCAGGCTGTATAATAGGTTTTATTTTCTTATTTGAAAACTCTTGTCGATCTGACAAGGTTAATTTCTGCAAAACTGTGCAAACGATTTGTGTAAAATTATAATCAACAATTGTACGTATATACATTTTTATGACACCCCAAAACGTGTTCTTGGGACTATGATCAGTTCTCGTTTACCACTCCTGACCATAGGTCTCACCATAACAGTCACCGCAATAGCTCTTTGCAATTCGCTAACAAATTGCTTCATTATTAGTAATGACTGCATATCAATAGGACAAACAGTTTAAATGGGTAGGATTCAGACCAGGAAAGTAGGTATAAAAGTGAGTTTGCGCCATTAGTCGCTAGGAGCTCTCAGAGCGCGTTTTGCTGGCCGAGTGTGGGATAAGGATGGAAAGAGGAGGAGAGACAGAGAGGTCCGATGTCATGTGACCGTGAACGTCGAATCCTAGCGGCCGATGGCGTAAACACACATTTATACCTGCTTCCCTGGTCTGAATTTTTAACATGGGCACTTTTTGTCTTATTGATATGTAGTCATTGTTATTAGCGAATTTCCATAGGCAATATGAGCTATTGCAGTGACCTATATGGTGAGACCTATATAGTCGGGAGTAGTGAATGAGCACCGACCATAGTCCCCGGAACACGTTTTGGTGTGTCGTTAAAAAAATGTATATATATATGTGTGTGTGTGTTCGCACTCTAATGGTCTCATTTTAAGCCATATTTGGTCCAAATTTGAACGCATCATTTGGTTCCATTGTGAGCAAAGCTCTCTTTTGCCAGAGAAAACCTATTTTTACATTGTAAGAATTTCCCCACAGTATTGAACCATAATTATTTAAGTGAGAAAATTTTCATAGTTATAATAACGCGGGGGGATGGTTGACGCCTTACTAATATAACGTAGTCTTAAGCCACGCCCCTTTTAGTTCTGTATAAATAGAACAGAGGGTGGGACAGGAAACACTGTTAGGTTAGTTATAGTTAAACTGTTGTAGCTCGTGCATCACTAAAGATGGAAACTTTGTCGTTGAAACGCGTTTGAGTTAATAAACATATTAGTCGTGCGATTTTGAGTTCAAAGTTTATTCTATCACGTACCTAAACATGTTTTTAGTTTTTGTAAAAAAAAGATTACGCTAGATAGTTTTTAACACAAGTAGTTTGTTCAGGGCAAATGTTCACAGAAAGTTTTTTCTTTGTTTTGACCCATATGACCACGCCCTGATTTATCTCCGCGCATGCGCATTACAGGATCACTCTGTACAGCGCAACAAATCAGCTGTTTCCCAGTTTATGTACAAACAAAATTAACGAAACCAGATTGAGAGAACAAAAACTATTTTTTACCGCGAATGAATAATAACAGGTTACCGCGCGTAGTGATACAACTGGATGTGACTGTCTGAAACTGTTTCAGGGCCGACATAACCTAACCTCACATTTCACTCCTTATATGTATGAATGCGATACATTTCTGTTCATGGCCCCTTTTGTTGAAACAAATAAATCAGAAAATAGACGAACGCGATTGTGAATTATGTTAAGTGCTAGCTTCGAGAAGTAAGGCTTGGCGTTTAAAACCTCGAGGCATGATTCATAGTACAATTACTAAGAGAACTGATAAAATATTTGCTCCATTTTTTAAAATAAATCCTTATAATATTATTTGTCAAATTGGCTTTTTGTCGCTAAGTGATATCTCCCTTAATAATTCTTCATCAAAATTAATTATTCAAGCATCATTTTAAAACTTATGTCCCCGCTATTGACGAAAAATAGACGAACATATTAAAATTCATGTTTTCGTTACAATTAATTTAAAAAACTTTTGTATTATACTTCATACGATTCCTAATGAAAGGCGCCATATATTAACAAACTGTTAGACTAACATGACAGCAGTTAGTTCGATTATTTACATTAAATATGCAAGAGCTATACCTGTTTCTTATAAACCAGTGTAAATAAATAAACGTAATTAACTGAACTAAATCATCGAATTAAATCAGGTAAGTGCTCCGAACTTGCGAAATATTCGCACGGGTCAGTCATATTGAACTATGAATACATTCACGAACTTCATAAAACAATGTTTATACCGACATTTTTGGTATAGAAAGATATGTGCTTTTATTTATTTATCCATACAAGTTTAACTGGTGTAAGAGAGAAGCATTCCTAAAGTTAATTTGTAATATCAGCTGTTTGTTATAATTTGTGACGTAACACCAGCTGTTAGATTGTACTGTAGTTATGGAAACGGTAACCTTAAAAAGTAAACAGTAAACTCGAAATCAGATTTAAGTATTAGTGAATTACTAATTCGATCACACAGCTGAGGTTTCAACCAACTATTTTGGAAATTTGTCTACTCACTAAGTCGGAAATATATTAGTAGAATTGGTTTGCACTTCAGCTTCTAGCACTCGCTTTGCGAGTTTCCACCGCGACCTTGCATCCTCGGATTAGGAACTGCTTTGCTCCGCTCGCAACGGGAAAACTCACTTTTTAAGGTACCTTTAGGGTACTTTTACGGTATTGTACGTTTTTGATTTTGGTAGTACCAGATGGGCTAAAGGTCGTGTAAAAAACAAAATGTACAGAATATTCTTTTTTCTATATTACATTTTTTGGACACAACCTCAAAAAGGTTTCATTCTGGTACGAAAAGTGTAAAATAAATTTACTTCCGGTCAAAAAACGTTTTCTGGTTGTTGGATTTTTTGAAAACGAACCGATCCCAGCTACTTAGGAATTTGAACCAAATCGGACTTAAAATGCGGCCGTTAGAGAGCGATCACATAAATATGCGATTCATATGTACATATATGAATCAAAAAAGTTTTAAAATAGCACACAAACTTCTGGGAGCTCCAAACACATCTTTAAATATAACATCAATAATTCGAATAGCTGAACCGATGGCCTTAGATGAATTTGGAAATTCAATTTATTTGTTTTAATGTTTTAACTAACCTCGTATATATGTGAATGCACAGTTTTACATGTACACTAACACACACGCGCGCGCTCGCACGCACGCACGCATGCACGCACGTAATACATATTTATATAAATTAAAGGTATTGATGTCAGGAATAACTTTTAAATTTTAATGTCTATTAGAAATGTTTCCCAGTCTCCCACTACACGAGACTTTTTTTTCGATAAACTGCTTTTTTACCTTTTAAAACCCATAACTATTCCCCCAATTTCACGAAAGAGGTGCTCAAGTTCTCTAAATAATATAGGTGATAACCATAAACTACCTATATGAAAATTATGAAAATTGCATTTAGGATGTTTTTGTATTCCAATTTTCCTTTTGTTTACCACTATTTTCCTTTTAAACCCCCCTACCCCACCTTAGGGAAGGAGGCCGAAAGGGTGTGATTTGTATACTTATGCTAAAAAGAGCCATGGTACCAAATTTCACGTTTCTAGCACAACTTTTTATTTTTGCGACTTTTTTCTTATTTTTTCCATAACACGAAATCTAAAGTCCTTAAAATGTTTAAATGAGAGGTATTTTCTAAAGCTACAACTTTCCTATTTAATATGTATTTTAAAAAACACCGTTTACCCGCTAAAGCACAAACACAGATTCTTGTACACTTACGAATCCCAAAATCCCCTTCCGGAGGGGGAAATTGGTAGACCTTTTTCCTACAATGTTTATGACAAAAAGATCCTGTGGTCAAAAGATTTCACCTGGGTGTATTCCAATGAAAATTTTGTTTCACTTGTACTAATAACTTGTTATTATACAATATTTTGACATTTCAAGTCCGAACCAAACAATGCTTCAAAAAGCGTAAAATATTTTCTCACGCGCTACGTAGTTAAGCGGCGAACCAGCTGTACCATCCACTTGTCGCTACAAAACTAACCTACAAAACAATCGAAACGGACAGTCATCGTACTGAAATCAGCCGTTCTCTCAAATCAGCTGACATTCACGATCAACTTCCGTCCTTACGTAACCGAGTGTAACGACACAAGATTCGGTGACCGTAAAGTATCTTATCTTGTATGGATGATCGGTTTTTAGGTTATGTAATTGCACTTGTTCGGACGTCCTGCACAGATACAAGATTTGAATCTGTGAGAACGTTGTAAGATTTGACGTTATGTAAAGATCTGTTCGGGAATGTTGATACAGCTGATATAAAGGTTTGTAGGTTATGTAAGGACATTTCTGCGATACTGTAATAGGGTAGGCCTCAGTTGTGCGAATTTACAAAATTAAGTTTACATGTTCTATCAACTATTTGGCAAATTTGTCTATTTACGAAAAGCTGCCAACTTGTACGAAATATATTAGTAGAATTTGTATACATAGAACCAAAAGTCAATTCAAAATTAATTTTTCATTACATTCACTAATTGTATTTTATAATTTAATCTAAGTATGTATTTATATACAAAAATGAAGCAATAGCGAATCATGGACGGATTCACTAACTACTAATAATAAAACTTCACGTACTCTCCGTCCGCAACGATTTAAATATTCTTATGGAAAAAACACTTGTTCAGACGATGCTAAAATATTTAAGGTTATGTAAAACCACTTGTCAGTATCGGCAGAGTTTCGCATCAACACCATTAATTTTAACTTTCAAGGACGAATTTGAAAGGTGTTAATAGGGGCAATTGGTTTGGGTTAAAGATCAGCCGATTATTTTAGTAATAAATCGATTCAGCTGTTTAGACGACTTGGTAAATTGAGCAATGTACACGCTGGTGCTTTCCAATTACGTAGGAGGACGAAAATAACGATGGGACGCTGAGCAATGGTTCGTGCGTTGTGAAATACACTTAGAAGGATTTTACGAATATTTTTTAAATATTCTGTAAAACCCAGTTAGACTTGTCTGCCAAGGTTTCTAGGAAGAAGTCGGATTAAAAAAGATGCTGTACAAATCTAAAATTAACATATATGAGAAGATAATTAATTGAGGAGGGGAGGGGGTTGCATGGGTCAAAATAAAGAAAAAATCCCTGTAAAAATATATTCAAAAATACTTCTTTTACCAGTTCTCCGTCATTTTGTTTTTTTACTAAGTAATTTATACCTCTAGGCCTAGAACTAATAGGTTAAATTCCCAGAATGATAGGCGACTTTAGCATTTCGAGCAGCTGTCGGTTTGAAAAATCATAAAACATATACAGTATTATATCATAAATCGCATATGTATAATGGCCAGTAACTGGCACATACTTTCTCACAAACATATTTAAATTATTAAACACATTCACAGTGATTTCATAATTGTAGGAGTGGTAGGAGAGATGATTTTAAACTAGGAGATTAACTAATAAATATTATTATTATTATTAGGCCTACCTATAGATAAAACTAATCGATCGATTTTGAACAAATTTGCACCAAACATGTCAATTATGCCTGTAAAGATCAAAAAGGTTTAGAAAAAGGTTTAGAAAAATTTTGAAAACAACCCACTTTATGGCCAAAACCCCCCAAAAATCAGTTATTATTACTATTATTATTAGCTAAATGAGAATTTTTAAAAAGATGCGGTTTTTTTGCATATGGTAGGGTACATTAAAGGCTACAAATAAGCAACATTTTATCAAAATCGTTAAAGCCGTTTTTGTATAAAAAAATTATAACTGATTTTTTGGGGGTTTTTTTCAAAAATTTTCAAAACCGTTTTTCGTGCATCTATACAGGCCTACATGACATGTCTGGAGCAAATTTATTTGAACTCGATCGAATAGCTTTCGCTCTAGCTTTGACATACAGACATACATACAGACAGATATTTTGTAAAAACCACTTTTTTGGACTCAGATGGTCCCAAAACGGATATTTCCACAAAAATCTCAAAATCGATTTTTTTGCGATCACTATACTTTATCTATACTATAGTATAGTGAGAAAGTAAAAGGGCTATCGGGTAAATATTATTCCTTACCATTACAACTCGCAATTTAAAAAAAATATATTTTAGATCCGAGTTCCATGGCCCAAAAACGCAGAGTGATAGACCTACGTAAAAGTCATTAGCTATGCACCAATAAACGCTAAAAATCCCGTTTTCCGCCAGTTTACTCATAACTCCCGAAGTAACATAAACATTAGGCTACAAATCAAGTATTGAGGTGTATTTAACATATTTTAGTAAATTTCATATTAGTGAATATTGTTTTGAAATATATTTAACGGTTAAACGGGCGTATTCAGTAAATTAAAACACAGACGATCTTGTCAAAGAGTTCAGCTTTTGATTCAAATCAGTTGTTTTATTTATAATGGTCAAGTGTCACGTCCGACGCAAAATTCACAAATTCATCCATATTTTTTTTAATTTTTAAATGTGAACCATAAATATTTCCGGGATAAAAAGTAGATATTAATCTCTGAGAGGTTTTCTACATGCAAACGAAAGTTTCGTCAAAATTGGTTCACCCATTTCGGAGATTAACCCAAATAAATAAACAAACAGATAGAAAGACACAAAAAAAGATATAAAAATGCATTTTTAGGTTTTGGTAAAGTGTGAATAACCAAGTAAGTTTAGAAAAAGTATTTATTTCAAAATCACAGATACTTCAAATGTATAGATTTATAGATGACTAGCTGACCCGGCAATGCTACGCTATTGGATAATTATTTTGGTGAAATAAATACGACAAATGATGGTAATTTTGTGTGGCATAATGATATGAATCGTAGGTCCTAAACTGTGTCATTTATACCACTTCATAGTAAAAGTAAATTTGATCTACACCCCCCCCCCCCCATTATATTTCGAATTTTTTGAAACTCTTTCTTAGTGAGCACCTATGGCCCTAGAGGAAGCTACATACCAAATTTCGTTCCAATCCGTTCAGTAGTTTTTGAGATTTCGTGATGAGTCAGTGAGTGAGTGAGTGAGTGGTATTAAGCTTATATATATATAGATTAATGTGCTATATATTCCAATCATTTTTTGCGGATTTAACTATAGAACATGATACAATTATAACTAAGGCACCAATATCTATCCATAAAATGTTATCCTTTGATAAATGAGTAACAAAAACAAATTTTCCACATTCACGTTTTTTTTATTTTTAAATGATTCGAAAAACTAAAGTCGTTATGACCCAACCACCAACTTCTTTCGTATCATCTACATTTAAAACTATGGCCTGTTTGGCTGCATTACAAATGTCACATGTCAGTTTATCAACACCACGTTCTTGCATGTTATCTATTTTTCCTTACAATTTACTAACTGTTAGTTAAATTTGTTTGATGTTTTCAATTTTTAGATTATCCATTGCAATGAAAAAAGTAGGAAATTCAATTCATTTGAAATATTAGAAATTAAGAGATTATTTTGTAAAGACCCCAAGCTTGTATTAAATGATCAGTTAGAATTCATAACAAAGTTACCCTCACTTAAGACTCGGCAGGAGTAAAAAAAATGTCTGGTTTGACCGCAGCCCTCCAAGTGGCAGAGCTGTAAGTACTACTAGCATTTAGTTTCCTAGTTTTTAATTCTTCCACTAGCAATTATAAGGCAGCTTCATAAAGGAGGAAAATAGAGGGTTTCTAAAGTAACCCTGATTGTAAACGTACTGAAATGTGCGTGCGTGACAATGTATGGTAGTATGTGTTATTAAACACAGGTTTCTCTCACACATTGAACATTATCAAATATATTATGTTTCTAGTGTTTCTCCGCGAGCAACAAGTTGAAGTGTTAACCACCAGAGTGCAGGGTAAACACTCAAGTAAGAACACAAATTTGGCGCGTACATGCTTCGATAATAGATTTTTTCGTCATAAGTTATTAAAAATTATGGAAATTAATTATTTTTATTTGAAAGATAAATTACCTTCGAATATGGTCATCATTTCACAATTTTTATATTTGCATTATTTAATAATAAAAAATTACAAACTTCGATTTTAAAGTTAAGGCAAAGAACAAATTTAGTTACAAACAAATTTTAAAAACTAAAAGATATCCACATTCTTACTGTTCTAACCTTTAAAATGACATATTCAGAATAATTTTCTGATCATTATTACTCCAGCAATCTTATTACCCGTTTAACATTGCTTTTATGGAAGTTGAAATTGAAGATGGTGGCTGGGTTTGCCGAGCCCTATAAGCGTCAGGCCAATTACTGCTAGATATACCTCTAAGCGTCAGGTACTTTTTCACTGTTTCAACACATTATCACTTAAACATCTATAAAATGTATCCTATTCATGTAAAGTATACACTATTATACATTTTATTGTTCAGGAAAGTATGAAGAACATTGCTATATAGATTTTTTTTCTGCAACTTTTTTGCCTTGCGAAAATTTTGTTTTGTCTAGTTAAAATAAATAAAATTTTAACCAAATTTTCAAAAGTAATGGTTTTGGAAAAATAATAAAAATTATTTAATCAATTATAAATACAAAATATACAGGTCTCGATCTATGCAATGACATAACTAACGTGTTTGTCAGACAATATTTAGTCTATGGTAAGATAAGAGGAAAACTTTATTTATTGCTGTCACGGGACAGACTAACGCTTTTGTCATGTTTTGAACTTTTGTGTATTTTTTGCGAGATAGTTATAGTGTAGTAAACAATATACCAAATTAATCTTCAGAATGTCCCTAGTACAATGATACATAATATGACATACTTAGTATTATTTTTGATGCACCAATAATTTTGATTTAAACGCATTGACGAGAATTGTATAGGATAAACCATGGTATTCTCTTCTATATTTTCCTTAGTCTGTGTTAAGCTGTCTTGTCAATGCCACCGCTGGTCGGCAAGACCCAATCAATATTGTAGAATATACTAAATTTTGTTTTCATTAAAATGGAGTTTTACCAAGTACTTTCGGTCATTAGGATAAATCGTATTACATTTCCCACGATACTCGCTAATATAAAGTCTCAGTTTACAAAAAAATAATCAACTTTTTCTAATTCATTTAAAAATGGCGGCCTTTTAAACATTTTAAAGGAAAAACTTTATTAAAAAGTCAAGGGTAAATGTTTACCACTCATTTCGATTTGTATCGAATGTTATAACTGTCAAAACTATCGAACGAAACGTATCAGCGAAACAACTTCCATTAGTACATTGCTGTGTGCGGTTGGCTGAATCGATAAGTGCATCAAACTAATGAACGCTGTTTCACTGCTAACCTTTGTTGGGTAATTTTTAGAGCTATCCAATCGACAATCGATAGCAAATCAAACGGGCTACGAACATATATTTTTGACGTTTTTTATAAATGTTTGCTGTTTTTCAGTTATTATCAATAAAACTATTTTCCGTTGTCGCTATTTTTAAAATAATTATCGAAAGAATTGATTATCTTGTCCAAACTAGGTACTTATTTTGGCGAGTAAAGCGCAATATTTCAACTCAATGGGTTCAACTGTTTTAGAAATTTACATTATTTAGTAACTAGTAAGTCCCGTGAAAAATCACAGCCAGATTAATTAGACACACATCAGAAATGCATCTTTAAAAAACAACAAACTTTATCTAACTAAGTTGAGGGGACTTTTCAACTCGGTAAATGTGTACAATTGTAGGGATTATTTAGATATGATTGTATACAACTGCAGGTCTATTTGTAAAAATTTTGTGTTTTGTGTTGCATCATTTTGTGTTTTGTGTTACATAATTTTGTGTTTTGTGTTTTGTTGTATTTTATCTTTAATCGCTTTTTATTTCATATTGATATATCAAATTATTTATAACTAATTAATATTATATTGAAGAAATTAATAATCGAATGTTTATATGTTATTCGAAGATGTACGAATTTTTCAAAAGTTAAACGAATGGGTATCTCTACTTTAAATTTGTATACATGATTATATTGATGATAAAAGACTGTATTTATATTCATTTTAGAACCTCAAAACGTATCGTATAAAGTATTATGGCCTAGATTAGTTGTATAAGTCTCATATTTAGAAAAATCAACTTCACAAGACTTTATACTACTGACGTAAGTTGTAAACATAACCCCAAAGTATATACTACGCTAGGTTTTGTTTAAGTATTGCAGATGATGGGTGAAATCAACTGTTATATTATATTGTTACTCACGTACACTCGCCTTTATAGGAGTAGATAATACAAAATAGGGATAGCTGGTAAAAGAATTCTTCGGGACGTATGTTTCTTTATTTTGACCCCTGAATCAAGTCCGAACATTACAGAAACACCCGGTAATAGCGCGTAATATCCACGTGACCTTTAAAGGTGAGAGACGTTACGCTCCACGGCAGGTGGAGCCCCGAAGGGTTACGAATTACGTTGATTGCAGTTACGTTACACCCGCACATTAGCCTGAATACTGTAATACTACGCACACGGTCTGCTGACGTCATAACGCTCTGGGAGATATCGACGCTGGTATAGAAACGAACGCGTTAATTATAAAACCTACTGAGAAAATACACCATTAGAGACGCTCTTATTGGATATTGGGAAATGTTGATTCAAATTAGATTTGAAATTGAGCAAATTAAAATTTACGGGGGTATTAAAGAGTTTGTGTTTTCAGGTCTTCCTTTTATTTAAATATTAGTATTGTTGATTCTTATAGTGATACCTAAACTTATGGTTGAGGTCAGGTGTGGTCAATAAGCATGTTTTGTGGTGTCATTAAAAATTATGCATATACAAGTGAACCCAGCAAGTTTCGCTATTATTTGATTTAATTTTAAGGGTAGTTTTCCGTTATTTCATCCCTTTGACTTAAGTAGTCGAGTTGAAAATGTTTTTTTTTTATATTAATTAAAAATAATATTAAATAATTTTACCTTTATAGTGTGTAGTAATTTAATACAATTTATTGTTATTGCATATGGGTAGCAACCCCCTTTAAATATATTTGTTTGTAGTGGCCAGGTTCTCTAAAAATCCTGGTATTAATATGTGTAAATTGAGAAATTTTAATGAAATTAGTTGAGTAGTTTTTGAGAATTCAGAAAAAGTAAGTTTTTAGATTACAATTTAATGTTAAGGCTCGGCTCCCCACATTCAAAACGGCGAAGTTGGGTACCAATTTCAATGTTAAATAACCAAAACATACCTTCACTCTTAAGCATATTTTTGTGTCGTTTTTGTCAAAAAACGAAAACTGTATTTTTTTTCTTAAAGTAAAATAGATTGTGGGTGTTGATTGCTAAGGATTTTTGCAATATCTCTTTTTGCAACTGAGTAAAAAATTCATAAAGTTTACTATTTTTTACGTTTATATATCATACGTTTATGAAAACAATAAAACGGTTTTTGAAAATGTATTTAGCAATCCGCATATGACAGTACTTCAAAATGAAACCAAATTTTTAAATTTATTCCACGTATTGACAGAAAAAAATGACTTATTCTGTAGCATTGCTCTTATGGGAATCAGATTCAATATGGCGGACAGGGTAGAGCCCCCTTAAGAGTAGTTATTCCATTTCATTCCTTTTGACGTAACAAAATTGCAAACAGTTATGTATATACCTTATAAATAATACTACATAATTTTAGTTTTATAGCTTGTAGGAAATTAGTTTAATTTATAGTTGATTGTATAGGGGTAGCAACCACATTTAAACCCCTTAAACTGTAGTAATTTTAAAGTTTAAAGTTTAATCACTTGTTAACGTTCAAAGTTGTTAAACTAAAGTTTAATCACTCCTGACAAAGATATGGATAAAATGTGAAATTTTAGTGAAATCGGTCAAATAGTTTTTAGTCTATAGAGCACAAAAGAAACAAACATTACAAACATGAATTTATTTATATATAGATGCTTATATGTAGACACATTTACGTCCGATTTGGTCCAAATTTGGTTCATACTTTGATTTTCTAAGTAGCTTGGACGTGTTCGTTAGCCACAAAATCTAACAAACGGAAGCACGTTTTTAACGGAAGTAAACTTTTTGGGGATTTTTAGTACTAGAATGAAACTTTTTTGGATTTTATCTAAAAAAATTTAATATTAAAGGTTATTCTGCACGTTTTGTTTTTTTACACGACCTTATAGCTCGTCTGTTTCCCCCAAAATCGATCAAAACGTATAACACCATAAACATACTTGGTTCAAATCCACAAGGGGGTATTAGAGTGGGACAGCTTCTGTTAGGAGGCGATGGTCGGGAGGCAAGTTCGTCTACTGCGAGCGAGGCGATGGTCGGGAGGCAAGTTCGTCTACTGCGAGCGAAGCGAAGCAGTCCAAAATATCATGCCGCGATGTCGCGGTGCAATCGAAGCAGCACGTTAGCCGGGGTTGGAAGCTTAGGTGCAGACAAATTCTACTAATATATTTAGTACACGCAGGCAGCTATTCAACGCCTTTGTAAGTAGACTAATATTCCAAATAGTTGGTTGAATCCTTACACATATAAACTTAATTTTTAAAATTCGCTCAACTCACGTCAGCGGTTCAGCTGAGTTAGTCCGTAAAATATGTTCACAACTTCCAACCGTTAACAAAGCATTGCTCTACCTTATCCGATAACAGCTGACTAACACCTGACCTTATCAACATCATCAAAACTTTCTTCCGTTTTAACCTGTCAAACGTTTGAACAGTTGCCATAGCGACCAACACAAACATAACTTTCTTTCGGATCCAATTCTCGGGGTCGCCACTTTCACCCGACGAGTCTGCACAAAACGGACCGCAATGTTGCGCAACGGTGCAGCGCGCATATAGAGTTGATTGCCGTGAATTAATGAGCAATTTAAATGCGCACAGCCAGCGTTCGATGCAGAGGTGTTCCTCTCGGTTCGTGTTTGAGGCCGATTCTTTTTTTATTAGTTGTTAATAGTCGCGTGTTTCGCAGTAAATATTAAAATGGAGTCTTAGTTGTCCACGCCTATGTGGTGCATATTGCTGAACCAATTAATGTGGGTGCAAGGCTCTGCTGCAACTCCCACAATGGAAATGTAAAGGTTTACCACGTTCACTGCTACGTAAATTTCCTATGCTAGGAGCTGACTTATTATTTTTTATATTTATAGTCTAGGTGAGAAGAAATTACTTTATTTTTTTATTTTTGAACCTTTCTACGTAATAATCAATAATATTTTAAAGAGGACGTACATGTGTGTCCACAGCACATAGGCTTAAAATTGGCGTGCGAAGCACGCAATGCACTGTGTATTGAAAATACTCCAAATACTGGTGTTGAACACTTCTCATAGTGTTCAGTGTCAATCGGTTGAAATTTTACCATTTTAGAGATATGTTATATTATGAATATGTAAAAGTTTGGAAATCTGTCATTTGTTATTTTTTTACAAAATATTTAATATTTTTGGATGTAGGAAATAATTAAATTGACAGCAAATTGTATATACATATTTGGTATGGCATCTTTTACCCACATGTACCATAAAAAACCCGTTTTCCATATATATTTTCAAAATGGCAGTTTTTCATATATTTGTTTTAATATGTTGAATAAAGTCCATAATATTTTTTTTAACTTCCTGCTGTTTTGCACTTTAAGGCTAACGAAGACGGGACCTACAGTTTTACGTAGAATCCGAACCACAGGCAATGATTTCTGCTAAGAAACCATTTAGAAAATTATTCGGAGTCAATGGGAATTGAATCGGGAACTTTTCCATTGATGGTTGCCATGACGATTGATAAAGCTTTCACGCCTTAACAACCACGGCCATCGTGGCTTTAAAGTCCGTAATAAATTATTACAAACATTTTTTTTATTACACCAAAACAAAATTTTATTCACATGATTTTCCCGCAATTTGGTTTTAGAGTACTTTTAGATATTGTGGACTACAAAGATACAACATTTTTAGTTTTCAGCCAATAATTAAGGAATCTTTTAAGTTACAGAAATAATAAAAACAACGTTATGTTTGTCACTAAAAAAGGAGAGTATTTTCCTTGAAATTGTGTTGTAAAAGTGGTATACTAGGTATTTTACATACAACATTTGAACTGCCGCTATTTTTTAAATATATCAAAAAAGTTTTGCTGTTTTGTAGATGAGTCACAAAATTTGACACACTACAAAATTTGCGTTCAATATACTTCCTACATCCAAAGATATTAAGTATTTTGTAAAAACAAAAAACAAAAAACAAAAATGGGATAACTGGAAAACGAAGCATTTTCGAACCTATGTTTCGTCGTATGTCGTTTGAACGAATTCTTTATTTTCACTAGTAGAACACGTTCTGAAAGATTCTCTGTTTTTTCCTGAATCTCGCTGTTAAAATTTTAACGACTTCGAATTGAAACTACAAGTAATTAAAAATTAGTCACATATTGAAAGTTATTTTAGAAGAAGGTTTATAGAGACAGAATGTCAATAAGCTACTGTTAGAAATTTCTGGGATGAGTTCTTATTTCCAACAGTAACGTAGCCGGTTACAACAGCTTGCAGGCAATTTTCGACTCAAAGAAACACGTGAAATTAAATTATTTCAGATTACTTGCAAACTTTCTCATAAACGTTCTTTGAACACATCAACTCCAGCGGCGCACACCTCAGCGTGGATTAGGAGTGTCTCGGCGTTCCCTATAAGGGCGTTGAGTAACAGCTGACCTGAAAGCCGGTCTTGTTACTTTTACTCTCCATCGCGTCGATAACTTCGGATAATTAATTTAAATGAGATTGGAGATTTACTTTTAATGCAAAGGATTTATTTTGTTGTTATATAAGTGTTGGCTATGTAGTCCATTCAGTGAAGTGGCTGCCGGCACTGCTTACGTGATATGTTAAAGCAAATCCTCCGCAATGAGCGTGAAATATTAAGTACAGTCTCTGAATAAAGGCATTTGCTAGGTTTCGTATAAATTACCATTAACTTTTACGTTATTATTTGACGCAATATTTTCGAAAGGTTTGCTACATATGACGTTATCCACATTGAGCTATTTTGCGAAGTATCAACGTAAAAGCGAGTGTTTGTACGTGCGTACGTGAGTAACAATATAACAGC
>JAGFPH010001681.1:212365-235644 GCA_018207615.1 Philaenus spumarius
TAAAAACCACTAACCTTCTTCTAACATATGCTTGATAAATTTAATGAATTGCTTGTTTTCAATATACAAAACCATAAGCCTCCTTCTAGTACATGCTTGATAACTTTAATGATTTACTTGTTTTTCAATATATAAAAACCCTAATCCTTCTTCTAGCATATGCTTCTACAAAAGTATATTTCAAGCATCTTCTTAACTAATTATGGATTTGCTTTGCTTAGATTAAATGAAGGTTATCACTGTGTGTTGACCAAAGAACGGGGAATAGCCCTAACACATTTGAAAGCAAACACTTCCTTTAAGAGGAGTTCAAGGAAATTTAATCTGGAGGCTCTAATCAAGGTTTGATTCTGAATTGTACAACCTATTTGAACAACCAGATATGTGGTGAAAATAATAAAAGTTGAACACTTGAGGAGGGCAGGACATGTCGTAAAAAACGTTTAAGTCCACTCCTAAATCTTAGAAAATGTTGTAAAAAATAAGCGATTTCGAAGAGATTTTTTTAGGTCAAGCACTTTAAAATAAACATTTTTGTCTATTGAATTTTTTCTAAAAACTCTTCCTTTCAAAATATTAGCAACTATATGTCGATTTATTTCAACACGTTTGGGGCCGCCATTTTGTTTTGGGTAGTCCGATTTTTATTTTTTTTTATGTCATTTTCCTAGTCTTAAATAGTCCTTTAAAATGAGGTATCACATGACCATACTTCCCATTTAAAAATTTTGAGTTACCCCCAAAATTCCCCATTTTTACTGGACACTCAAACTTTCCGATTGCTTCAAAAGATACTTTGGGTTAAGTTAGTATCGTCCCCCAAAGGATATTTGTTTGTTTTAACAAAAACAAAAGTTAAGGGGGGGGGGAGTGATTTTATAACCATTCTGTATATTTTACTAGGGATTTGATTCTGCGGTAAATCTCAAACGAAGCATTTCCTCAGAAAGTGCTCGGAACATTATACGAACCACCATTCACCTAGGCATTCGTCTTGCAACCTTTTACTATAGTTTTTAATTAAGCTGCTCGTTTCTGGAACAAGTTCCCATTTTCAGGCTTTGTTACTTGTTGTAAGCGCATTCCAAAATTTAAATAAAAACGGCTTTATATGGTCTGCATTGAGTTTAAAATGTGGTACTCCATTTTGCCGCAAACTGTATTACTATCATACGCCTTTATTAGAAACAATTATTTTATATGTTTGTGTGGAGGAGGCAACATTTTTAAATTTAAGGTTTCTCTTAAATTTATTTTAAATTACATCGGTCACAATTCCCAGGCTGAGCCAGTACTGTGGATTGCGTGCGAAGCCGAAGCACGCACGGGTTTCTTCCAATTAGCAGTTCAACGTTATAGTAAATATTCAAATCTGTCATTATTACTGTACATCCATTAAGTACCAGCTAATTAAGTATGCCTCCAATGTTTGTTCATTAGAGGGCGTTACATACAGGATCTGACAATACTCAGATTATGCTAATGTTACATTCAGGCGTAACAACTTCTGCAAACTAATTAGCTAAACGTTTAGTGATTAGTTAATCTATACTGTGTTTTGTAGAAGATGGACTGGGTAAACATTATAGTCTGTGTACAAACATAACGGTGGTCGAATGGTGATGCGATTTAAAATGGAGTACAAATAACTAAATTTGTGATTAACAGCTGTTGTGGTGGTTTGTATTGCGTATGTTGGCTAAACAGTTATATATCAAACAATATGAACATAAAATACTGTCGGCAGTAATATTTAGTTTCAAGTACACCTTCGCCATCTGTGGAGATAAATCGTAAACTCAACTCAGCGCATGCGTAGAACCAAGCAATTATATTTTCTTTAACAACCCTTTCGCGTTTACAAAGTTTCAGTTGCTAGTTTTTATTCTGGGACTTATACGGGTTGTTTCAAACTGAATATAGGGTGTTAAAGCTTTGTATTATTTGTTACATTTAACTTGTACTTGACAAATCACAGGCAAATAAGTTAGATACAAATCAGAAATACCTTAATAAAAAACAACTGTTTAAAAATAACATACTTTATCTAGGCCTACCTAACTATGATGGTGGGGATTTTTACCTTGGTAAATGTGTACAATTATAACGCTTATAAAACTGTTGGCCTATTTGTTAAAATTTGGTATTTATGTACATTATTATATCTATATAATACAAATGAATTGCTGTTCCTTTGTAAGCGCATCAAGTGAGAACGGCTGGACCAATGTTTTGGCTGTTTTTTGTTTTACAATGTTCGTAATAGTCCGAACTAGGTTTTTATATAAAGAAATATGTGAAAAGTTTCCCGAAAAAGTTTCAAATTTGGAAAAAACTAAACAGCCTCTTCTGTATGGACTCAAGACAATAGCGCACAAAAACAGCTGTTCGTATAAAAAGCTTAGCAACACTTCATGTTTGTTTACATTCATTGCCATAACAACATTACAAATTGAAGAGCAAATTTGAAGAGTATTAGCTTTTTTAGGTTACATTGACAAACTAAAGACAAACACAAACAAAAATCAACGAAAAATGCTTACAGAATTATAATTCAATTCAAACATTGGTTGTTACATATTATATATAAAACAACTGATTTGGATCGAAAACTGATCATAATTTTAGGTTAGACCTACAATGAACCAAAACACGTTTATCGGCAACCAATTGGGCTAATTTAGAATCAGTTTTTTTACAATTCTTCACAACTATCAGTTTTTTTATATTAGGTAAAAGCAAACAAAAGATTTACTGTATTATCTATAAAGTTTTACAAACTATAAATCTAAATTTGTGTAGTATATTCTTAAGTGGCATAAAAACCATTTTGCAATTCGATCACTTAAGTCAATTTAATGAAATGGAATAACTACCTTTTAAATTAAATCAAGCAATAGCGAAGCATTTCTGGGTATCTTTCAATTCATTTTTTTCATATAATGATAATTCAAATGATTTAGAAGTTATTAATATTATAATGAAGACATTAATAATGGAAAATGTTTGTATGTTATACGAATATGTACGAATGTTTCCGAAGTTAAACGAATGAATATCTCTTCTTTAAATTTGTATAAATGAATAAATTTACAATAAAACGTTGTATTTATATTCATTTTATAACATCAAAGCAAATATTATAACGTATTATAGCCTGCATTAGTTGTTTAACACATATTTTAAAAAATCAACTTCACAAGACTTATATTATTGATTGAAGTTGTAAACATAACCCCAAAGTGTAATCTATGCTACGATTTGTTTAAGTATTACAGATGATGGGTGAAATCAGCTGTTATATTATATTGTTACTCACGTACGTAACACTCGCTTTTATAGGAGTTGATACATCAAATAAAAGAGCAACTCAAACAGTTTTGTTGGTGCGTTAGTGTTTTCCACTGTCTTCCGTTAGAAAGCGCTAGTAGTAAATATGGTGACTAGTGAACTGAAAGCTTTTTGTGTCTTACAGTTTGCAAGTACTAAATCTGTATTTACAGTGTAACGTGAGTTCCGTATTAACTTCAAATGTGATCCTCCAAGTGATATTAACATCTGTAATAGATGGTATCATCAGTTTGAAGACACTGGCTGTATTTGCAAAGGGAAGAGTACGAAACGACTAAGGATGGCTGAAGAACGTGTTGAACGAGTTAGAGTTCCAAGAAATCTGTTCAGAATAATAGTCGTGAATTAGCAATGCCACTGACGTCTGTGTGGAGAGTTTTAAGTAGACACTTACAACTACGTCCTTATCGTTCGCAGTTGTTACAAACTATAAAGCTTACATTCTGTGAGTTTCGTGTCGATTTTGCAAACGATATGTTGTTGCATGACGATGAAGATTTTCTGTCGTTTTCAGTGTTGTATTGACATTTCATCTGAGTGGGCACGAGAACACTCATACTGTGCACATCTGGAGTTAAGGAAATCCACACTAGATAGTGCGGTAGCAGCGAAGCTCCCCTAAATAGAATGTGTTTTATGCCATATCCCGGCGGAAGGTTTTGGACACTGGAACACGTGAAAGATCTCTCTGTGTAGTCAAGGTATATGCACATAAATTCATGTTTATACAGTAACCAACTGTAATCTACCGTCTACCTTACGCGTATTCTTTTAACGTGACAGAATTGTCTGCTGACAAAAGTCAACGGTTCGCTGCCATCCTGAGCAAAACGAAGAAAATAGGAATAAATTATTTGAACGTGAAAACAAACATAACCTAGAAAAAAATCACTTTCACAAAGAAAACAACCTTTGTTATTGGTATAGGTTGGATAATAAGAACTGGTTTCAAATGAAAATACGAGTCATGTTCGGGGCTCGGTGAGGCCTTGGGGCCCGTTGGGCCCGTACGTCGAGGTCGGGGAGTCAGTTTGACCCAGATATCGCTGTGGTCAGTCGAGTTTTGCATGTAATGCTAATTTAAAGGTCGTAATGTTTAGTTTTGCACGACTGTTGTATTTTGTAAGAGTGACAAATAGGCTGGAATAGCTTGTGTAGGTAAAAACTAGATAGTTGTACGTACAGGGTGTTTCGAAACTGTGCTCTAATTTCACCTATGCCGAATGAGGTGGATTGCACCTCTATGAGAACATTGTATCTGAAGTATGTATTTGTATGACATAGCGACCAAAACGCATCTACACGCCGGGAAAGTTGTCCGGTCGCCTGCTCCACTGGGAGACCATTAATTATAAACTGTAGAAAGTGCAAGAAACAATTTCACAATTAACATTTTGATTGTTTCTCGGGTGGTCCCTTTTCGTTATTTGTGGATCTTGGAATTGCCGCAACAAAACTGTGTCACCCTGATTGGACTCGCGTAGTAATGATACGTTGCAGTTTCTGATCTCTAACTCACCTCCTTCATAAAAAAAAGCTGGCATTTGTATGAATCAGAAGTGATTTTATTTGTTTTTGTTTTTTTATTTATTTGGTGTTACTAAACGATTCTGTTCAAGACTCAAAATTTTATCAAACATAATTAACGATATTCTCTTTCAAACAATTACCAAGTTGGACACTTTTATCAGGTTAAGGCTCTGCTGCAATAAAAGAGAAAGCATCACTCCATCGCTTCACAATATAGCGGTATCCAAACAATAGAGTTTCTTGCAGCTGGGCGCTTTGACATTGCCTTGCTTTTGCTTGAAACAATTAATTTTATAAATCTATCTTTTATAATTGTGTGCTGAAAAAAATAAACAATCTTTATAAAATTACGATTTACTTTTAATTATTCATTTTTTACCTTGCAATTAAAACATTTAAACTTGGTACTTCAAAAATGTTAGTTGCATAACAAATGAACGGGATTTTTTTTAAATATGTAAAACGCAAAACGGATGCGTATTGTGATTGTGGTTAAAATGAAACCTTGCAAACGATGTTATGTTAAAAAGTAAACGAAGTAAATGGTTTTAAATTTAACATTGCTCTTACGGAATAAAATCCAAGATGGTCGCCACTACAGCAGACCCTTAATGTCTCGAAGATAATAACAAAATACGAAATATTATGATATTTTTATGTTTTCTGTAAAAAAAACACGGACTTAAGAGCGAACAAATTTAATTTCCTGGTAATTGTCTACAACACCAACTCATTGTATTGGTAAAATTAAAATACACGTTGGTTGAATATATATTCACTATAACCAAACAGAAGAATGGCGGAAGTGTGGTAAACAGTATTCAAGTTGTCTCCAACACAAATTTTTAATTGAAAATTCTGAAGTGGTGTTTCAAAACGGCGAATGCGCTTTTTCCTTGAGCACATTTTCGTAAATTTCGAAAAATTGAAAAAGCAAAAATCCACTTGTATTTCCGACGTTACGAAATTAGTAGAGTCGGAAAATGAAAACCAACGTCATGTCCACGCTGATTGGACGTAAGGGATTTTAGTATGTTACAAATAAAAATAGTTTAAAGTATTTGACGTAAATCTTAAAACCGTTCAATTTAATTAGGCGCGATTTTCTTTATCGGCAAAAAAACAATTTTCCTTTTGTAGCTCAAAGGGCAGTACATTCGGGAACAGTACATCGGTACATTTAAATGTCTGTCATTGGGAACTTCCGTCAGAAGAGTAAACTTAAAAGTATGAACTAACAGTGTTTTGTAATTTTTTTATTTTCAAATAATTGTAGTATCCAAAATCAAAAATTCACAAATTGTAAATTAAAATCATTAACGTTAGTTTGATGTTCACAATCATGGCATTTCGAGCAACAATTATAGGCATTTTTATTTGGTTTATTTATTTTTTTAAACATATAATGGACTGCGCAAGCCCAATACAAAATATAAATATAACTTAATTGACCTAATAATTAATATACTTTTATAGTATTTGTACATAATATTTGTATTTACATAAATTTCAATGAACTAAATTTTCATTATTATTTTATTTGTTTGCATCATCTGTTATTACAGCATGTTGGTGGCGCGAACTCATAAGATTTGATCCATCTAACACGAATATCATACAGATATTCATTTATTTGTATGTATATACGTAAATGTGTTCACAGGCCACTGCGCGAGCCTCCAGGCTAGTACCTGTATTATATCATAGATCATAGGTTATTCAAATACAATGATTATATATAGAACATTATATATACTTTCTTAGCTCGCCAAACGCAACTCGTCATACTTATAGCTACAGATATACTGTTAACATTAGCATGTCGGTGACGCGAACTCATAATATTTTAACAATCCAAAAATCGCCCAATGCGCCTAAAGAAGTTTCCACTTAAAAAGCAGGAAAAATTCGCAAACAGTCGTCATTATGAAACGGTTTCAGTAACATTTACTTTATGAAATTTAGGCAGTGAATTACCCTTTAACTTTAAAACCAATTACTAAAATTATTTAGATTTTTTACTACAAAAAAATTCATTTCTTAACGATTTCAACTAAATTTGCAGTTTCATAAAAATAGTTCAACTAGTTCCCAAGATACACGCACAGGAACAGAATAAGTCCCAGTACAGATCCATGCGACATACCCAGCATGCAAATCGTCCTAATAGTTATGAAAGAATGTTCATCTCATTGCCCTCGGGGAGTGAGTTATTAGGCGATCAGAAGTGTTAGCAAAGTAAGGCGAAGATAATTAGCATGGCAGTGAATGTAGAGAGAAAGAGAGGGAAGATGACTTCACGGTGTTACGACATCGAAGCGAGTGTGTTTTATCGCATTCTTTGATAATGAGTGTTGAAGTTATACTGAATGGGTTCGTGGGTCTTAATGGGTTAGATCTTTGGCGGTAATGGAACTTCTGTAATTTTCTGAAACTCTAATGTAAATTAGTTACAGTCACGGTTGTTTTATTTCCATGTCGTAAATATTATTAGCGAATTTACATAGGAAATATGAGCTATTGCAGTGACCGTTATGGTGAGACGTGAGGTCGGGAGAGATCATGAGTGATGATAGTCTCTAGAACATGTTTTGGGATGTCATTACAAATTTTATATATATCTCTAACGGCCGCAGTTTACGTACGGTTAGGTTCAAATTTGGTACACACATTTGGGTTCTAAGTGGCTCGGACGAGTTTGATACCCAAAAAATCCAACAAACGGAAGTACATATTTTTGCGTTTTTTCGAACTAGAAACCTTTTTAGGGTTTATCTAAAACATAAATGTAGGATATTATTCTGCACATTTTGTTTTTCACACGACCTTGTATAGTTCGCTTGGTTCCCCCAAAACCGATCAAAACGTAAAATACCCGGTTCAAAGCCACCGTTGTTTTGACAGTTACACCGTCCGATAGGGAACTAAATGGGATACAAAAAAGTTTTTTTTTTAATATACGTATTTTGGGTAATTCAGGTTAGAAATTTTCAAACAGCCGCCATTTTGGAAAGGAATATTCTATATATCACTCATTCGTTTAAAAAATATATTGTTTGAGTTAAACTTCATGCTAAGTTTGAACTTAATCAATCAAACCGTTCACCGGATATGAATTATTTTGTAAAAGAAACAAAATGGCGGATATCTGGAAAACGAAGTGTATTTGGAAAACAATTAAATTGTTTGTTTTCCCTTTAATTTTTCTCAAAGAATCATTTCCCGAAGTTTGGCACTTTACTTATGGAGCACCTTGTGCAAGTTGGTAGCACTTCCTGTTGCAGTCTGGCGAAGCTGTTATACAGGGGTAGTGAAAAGTCCCGGAACGGGTTAATATTTTTTTTAACCGTTACAAATGGAACTATATAACTTGGTACACTGTTACTGGGCATAAAACACTATTTTACCACAATTTCAATGAGCCCCTACCACTTCGGGGGGACGGCCCACAAGGAGTCAGAAGAAAATCTTAAATGAGAGCGTGGGTTGAGTTGTACATCAAATTATTGTACATCGAAAAGGGAGAGTTTTTAGAAAAAATTTCAAGAGACAAAAAATGTTTATTTCAAAGTGCTTGTCCTAAACAATTGCTCCCCAATCGATTTCGTAAATTTTATTTTTACAAAATGTTCTAAGATGGAGGAGTAAAAATAAAATTTACGAAATCGATTCGGAAGCAATTATTTAGGTCAAACATTTTGAAATAATCATTTTTTATCTCTTGAAATTTTTTCTAAAAACTCTTCCTTTTCGAGACATTAGCAACTTTTGTCGAATTATTTCAACACGTTTAGGGCCGTCATTTTGTTTAGGGTGAACCTTTTGAAGTCGGATTTGCGGCATTGTATTCTACTAAATTATACCTTTAATTTGATGTACAACTCAACCCACGTTCTCATTTATGATTTTCTTCTGACTCCTTGTGAGTCGTCCCCCCGAAGTGGTAGCGGCTCATTGAAATTGTGGTAAAATAGTGTTTTATGCCCAGTAACAGTTTACCAAGTTCCATCTGTAACGGTTAAAAAAATATTAACCCATTCCGGGACTTTTCACCACCCCTATATCTACCGGCTTAGCAGTGACGGAAAGTTCCCAAGTTAAATCGCCTATTCAACTTTTGGTTTTGGTTGTTTGTTCTTTTATAATTGTTTTATATCTATATAAATAAAAGTGCAAATGTTCGTTTGTTCAAAATCCAAAATCTCCGAAGTTCTTCACCGATTGCTTTACATTTTGCACAACGTTGCGTTCGAATACACGTTGTTTTTATATACTTGAAAAACAGCTCCATCTATTGGCCATAAAAATAACACAAACTTTAGGCCTACTAATTATTTTACGAGAATTGGGAGCACCATAGTAAATAATAATAATTACATATGTTTAGTATAATAAGCTGTTTGCTTTAATATGTTCATTAACAGCTGATTTCAAAAATTAAAACCATTATTTGTATTTCTAACTTTTTAGGTTAGGTTTTTGTTTAGGTGTAGGCTGAGCCTTGCTGGTTCGTTTAACCTTTATTATAACTGTTGTTATAAATTATACGAAATAAGTTATTATTTATTTAATTATTAAACGGGGTTGGCGTGCGGAGCACGCTGGGTCTCTCCTAGTTGTTAATATTTTATTTGCCGCAGTCAGTGGAGTGTATGGTTCCATTATATTTAAAGAAAATCGATTTTCCCCATTCTATAGAACTTTATGATCACACTCAATTTGTGATACTACTACCATATTTTCGTCCAATCGTAACACCTTAAATTTTCCCAATATTATGAGTTCCTGAGAAATCTTTTAAAAGCCTTACTTTATTTCGTCAAACCTTTTGAACCGCACGCTCTATTCCTTCGGGATCACAACTCCAGGACCCGCACCGATGTCCTCATTTAACCTTTTACTTTCTAAGGTCTAATTAATCGACCTTCAGTAAACCCAACAGGATGTTGATGGAGCGCGCCTCGGAATGCCGTCACATTTAGATCGAAGTATCTGTTCTTGAAGCGAACAAATTGGCCGGGTGACAGTTATTCGCTTTTAAACGCCCCATTGTGAAAGAAAAAAAAACAAGCTAATCAGGTTTCCGTTTGGTTGGACTTCATAATCGGATGCTGTTAGCGGCCGGGAACGCGGCAGCGTTCCGACGCGGTTGAATAATCAGTAACGTAAATTTCTCAATAATTTTTTTTTTTAACGCGACAGATATTTAGTGACCAAATCGTCTGCAACGCAAAAAATTCAGGACATACGAACGGTTGACTACAACTTTGCAAATAAAGGAGTTAAGAGAAATATATGCTTTTTTAAATCTAAATGCCCCAAGAAGCATATTTAAAGGGTGCAGTTAGCTTTTGGATACATTTCAAGTGTGAACATAGCTTAAGTTTTAAAAGGTAATACATTTAACGTATTGCTTACAACGTGTACCCAAACTTGTATGGTATGATGGCGGAAGTCAAGCAAACAGTTGTTGGCTCGCTTTTAAGTTAAAGATATGACGGTTATCTTATTTTTTAAGTAGTAATTTTTTTAATATTTTTCGTACACTAATGAAACTTTTTTGGGTTTCATCTAAAACAAATATAGGAGATTATTCTGCACATTTCGTTTTTTGACACGACCATAAGCCCGTCTAGTTTCACCAAAATCGATCAAAACGTAAAATACCATAAAAGTGCCCAGTTCAAATCCACGTATGGGGAGTGAAGCGGAATGGAGCAGCGTGTGAACCTTGGCAGGAGGATAAGGTGAAAAGTAATTATACAAATTCTAATACATTTCGTACACGCTTATAGCTATTCAGCTTCTTCGTGAGTAGACAAATACTCCAAATATTTGGTTGAAATCCTAAATCATATAAACTTAATTTTGAAAATTCGCTCAACTCATGTCAGCGGTTCAGCTGCGTGGTCGAACTATTTAAATTCCAATTATTGCTTATCTATTCTTGTACTTTACTGTACAAATTACATTTCTTCTTACGGTTGTTCTAATTTTTAATTTATTGGTAATTAGTAATTTATAAAAACATTGAGTATAATTGTAAAATAACAACTTGTAATTCAAAGGGCTCATGATTTCATCAAATGTATGATCATAAAGTTTTAAACAACTCTCTTAAGGCTCGGCTTCCTACATTCAAAACGTCGAAATTGGGTACCAATTTCAATGTTAAATAACCAAAACATACCTTCACTATTAAGAATATTTTTGTGTTATTTTTGTCAAAAAACGAAAGTTGTATTTTTTTCTTAAAGTAAAACAGATTGTGGGTGTCGATTGCTAAGGTTTTTTGCAATATCTCTTTTTGCAACTGAGTAAAAAATTATTAAAATTTACTATTTTTTACTATTTATATCATACATTTATGAAAACAATAAAACGGTTTTTGAAAATGTATTGAGCAATCAACATCCACATATGACAGTACTTCAAAATTAAACCAAAATTTTAAATTTATTCCACGAATTAACGGAAAAAAGTGACTTATTCTGTAGCACTGCTCTTAAGGGAAACAGATTCAATATGGCTTACAGGGTAGCGCCCCCTCTCCGTCGAATCGATACAGACGTGTTTCATGTACACACATAATTCTGCCCAACTCACCACCCAGGATCACCGAGGAGGAGCTACTGAACGACACGTGCCGAGGAAGCGGCATTTCATTGTCATGTCCTCAAGAGCAGAACAATGGTGCGACCTACGCTGTTCCTGGCCAGGAAATATCCTTCTTATTGTCTTGCACTCGCGAATGTAGGAGTTTCCGTAGTCAGTGTGTTTGATTAAATTAACAAACGTTTAACTTTTTGACGGTTCTGACGCACCTCCGTTGTATTCCCATAAATATTTTGTTTACTGTAAATTGTTACATCTAATCTTTTATACAACATGCATTTGGATGTTATGTTAGATGTTGAACATGATCTATCAACATGTCTGTGTCATTGAAAATACTTTTTTAATTGGTTTTTCAAGTATTACATTTTTATATTGATATATTACATTGATACATTATATCGATTTATTATATTGATTAATATTGATATATTGCACAGTTTTATTATATTGATATAATGTATCAATTCACTACATTGCTACATTGTAACGACTTAAACATTAGTATACTTTAGCAATTCATTAGATTTATATACTGTAGCAATTCATTAGATATACATATTGTATCGTTTTATTATATTGATCAATTGAAATTGATGTATTTACGATGATGTAGGCTACAGTATCGATTTATGATATTGATTTATTACATTTATATATTACATCGATTTATTATTTTTTATATGGGCTATAGTATCGATTTATTATATTGATATACTGAATCGATTTATTATATCCATATATTGTATCATTTTATTACGTTGATATATTATATTGGTTTTTAAATTTATATATTAAATCGATTTATTACTTTAATATGGGCTATAGTAACAATTCATTACATTGGTATATTATATCTATTTATTACATTGATATATTGTATCTATTTATCATATTGATATACTGAACCGATTTATTATGTTGATATATTGCATCCATTTATTATATATTGTATCGATTTAATTCACTTATATATTTCTTCGATTTATTACTTTGACGTTGGATATAGTATCGATTTATTACATTGATATATTGTATCGATTTAAGTAACAAATTGGATCAATACAAAACTCTGAATAGTAGGCGTAAGAATCGAGTGCCAAAAATAGCCTGCTGTTTTAAGACCACAGATGAAAAATCAGTACCCTTTTGCATTGTAATTTTTTTTTTAAATATGTTTATTTAATTTTTTCTAAAAAAAACTATATCGAATTTATTATCATCACTTTTTGCCTCAGTCTTTAAGCAGTTTCATTTCTGTCCCCAGAGATTGCTTACGGATTCGCTTATTTCACAAAAATCATGATAGCTAAGTGACTTTTATTTCCCATAATGTTTACCGACCCCCTGTACATATTTATTCGTCCCTTTATTCATTAAGAGTCTTTAAAAGAGAAAAGGGGAGTAATTTGAAATGAACCAAGTAAGCCTTTCAAACAACAGTTGATTGCTTAAGAAAAACAATTTTACTCCAGTAAGGTAACAAATTACGTTTTATCTTTTGACTGCTTAGTATTGGCTACGACAGTTCAATCACAATGCGAAATTATACCTTCAAATTAAAAATATATATATTTAGATCATACCTTATACCACACAATCATTAAAACATATTAAAAGTAACAACCTTATTCAAAACGTTTAAATGATACCTTCTAGATTTTCAAGGATATTTTATTACTTAATATTATTTCAATAAATTTTTGAATTTGCTCATACCATTTACAATTTAAAAGTAGAACTGTAACAACCGTAGTCCGAGGCATCTACTCTGAAACTGCATACCAGTACAGAGTCAAATATGTTTCGTTCAACACAGAATTCCAAAATTGTATCTCATGCGCAGCTTCAAAGTAGGTTTTAAAAAGTCCCGTGACCGGGTTTTAAAATTTTATAAAATAAAATTTATGATCTTTAAAATGTTGAAGCTGTCGTGTAACTATTTACCATTTATTACTGTTTGTTTAGAGGGCAGGATGGCGGAAATGAAAGAAACAGTAGTTCCATTGCATTTAATTGTTTAAATACTACTGTTTATTTGATTAACAAATTATTGCGTTTTAGGTAGGAAATGGCGGAATAAATGAAGCGTTATCACCGTGTTTCCAAAAATAAAGAAATATCAATTAACTTATCAACCATTGCTAGTATATAAACACTGTAACAGCTGGCCAAATAACTCAATTACGCCTCAAGTTCTTTATTTCTGTATATTTATTTGTTATCAATTCTATATTGATAAAACTCCGTTGACGTTTGGCCTTGTTTGTCTTTGCTCATTCCAAAATGTAACACCTTCATTTCAATCAAATTTTTTTTTAAATGAACGCGTTTTTTTCTAGACTATACATTTAACATTTAAACTGAAACCTTACTTTACGGAATTTGGTACCGACGAGTAGGTATTTAAGTTCCAAATAATTATTTAACATTTATGTTTTTGACGTATCTTTAGCAAGATACAAGAAGTTGTTTCAAATTTTCCATCCCTACTGAGTATAGTCGGCGTGTTCATTTTGTAAAAAAAACTTTTACAGTTTTTTATTGGATCTACTAGTCCCAGAGGTAAATTTTATTTGAACTTGTGCTTCAGCCATTATATTGATACAAATTTCTTCTTTGCAGATATTACATAACTAGTTGACCTTATTACTAAAATGAATAAGACGTTTTGTATAAACAACATTAATTTTGTTCGCTTTCTGTAAATCTAATATTTAATGTGACTATAATGCCGAAAACTTTTCATTTTGCGGATTTCTTTAAATAATTCGGCATATAGACTACATTCGTTGTCTCGTACTGTTGAAAATCTACACTAAACTATTACGACATATTTTGTCCTGAATAACTGACATAGAATCAACGTGGGGTTTGGGGTGATATACGCACCCTAAGAAAGGATTTTTACATTTTTGAAAACTCGGAGGTTTACTCCCAGCCCTATGTCAGATAAAACTACTGTTTGGATCAAAAGCTTAACAAGACATGTTTGTTTAGATTTATTATCATAACGACCAACTTAGCAAATTTAGAATCAGTTTATTATTATTCACAACCAACAGCATTTTTGGTTAGACTAACAAACTAAAAGCAAACACAAACAAAAATCAACGAAAAATACCTACTGTATTATAATTCAATCGAAACATCTTTTACTACATGTATTATAAATAAAACAGCTGATTTGTATGAAAAACTTAATTTTAGGTTAGGCCTACAATGAAACAAAACACGTTTATTTGCAACCAATTTGGCTAACTTAGAATCAGGTAATTATTCTTAAAAACAAACAATTTGTTTAGACTAGGTAAAAACAAACAAAAACCTTACTTCATTATAAGTCAAAAGAGTTTACAAATTTTATAAGTTCAAATTTTCACAAACAGCCGCCATTTCGAAACGTATGATTGGATTAAATCACTTATTTCTCATAAAATAAGTACTCAATCGGTCAAATATATGAAACAATATACTCAAATATTTGGAGTATATTTGGTTGAAATATACTCAATCGGTTCTCTAGATATGAAATATTTTGTAAAAGAAACCAAACGGCGGATATCTGGAAAACAGTTTATTCTGTATTTTCTCTTTATTTTGACCCATAGAACCATTTACCGAAATTTGGCACTTTACTTATGAGACAGCCTGCAGTATTTACCGGTGAAAGATCGCCAATCAGCAACATACTACTTCAAATATAATAAGAAGGTTTAATGGAGCAAATAAGATGATGAAGATCTTAATTAGGCAAAATTTACAGCAGTAATTTACATTTTTTTTTAAATGGGTCTGCGTCGGACCAGACGGTGGAAGTTATACTTCTTTGGCCATTCATATATTTGTATGCTTTCCTATAATTTTTGAAAAAAAATTCCCCAGCCGGGGATCGAACCAGGGATTCTAGCGTGGAAGTCGAGTGCGTTAACCACTCACAAACCGAGACGTTTGAGGTATTTCTCGTAGAGAAAATGTATAAAAAAGCACTTTCCGGATATTACTCCTAACGCGTGACGCGGTTTCTCGACCGACACCCCATCCCGATTACAACGGGCGCAAAGAGGTATAACTTCAAAAACTTAGAAATCTCGAATATTATAAACACAGTGTATCCAGCTCCAACTGTCCAAAACTTTACGGGGTTATTTTTCTGCTAAAAACAAGCAAATAATACAATACAATATGGGTCCTATCTAGATCTTTTTTCTGTTTGTCTGTCTGTATGTGGTTTTTAAAAATATCTTAGTATCTCAGAAATGGTTTATGATATAATCCTGAAACTGGGCTTTTTATTACTATTTCATTAATATGACCAACTTCAGCACCCGAATAGCCCTACATTCGATAGCTAAATTTGAGTTATTTCCGTTATTTATAACTCAAATATTAAAATTAATACTATATCATTGGATTTGTCTTAAAATAGTTTAAAAACGTTCTAGATATTTATTTTGATATTGAAAATTTTCAACTGCCGCCAATTTGAAATATATTGTTGCAGGAAAACATTTTTTTAAAGTAAGATGTATCCTATTTATATCAATATTTATACCCAGTTTAGCGATTATATCTTAGATATTAAGGTATTTGTAAAAAATCACATACAGACGGACAGACAGAAAACATATCGAGATAGGATACATGTTATATTGTATTACTTGTTTGTTTTTAGCTGACAAATAACCCCGTAAAGTTTCGGACAGACGGAGCTAGTTACTCTGTATACAGATAGTTTACACTTCTTTTCAAACACTAAATGAGTGAACTTACATCAATATTTTTTAAGCAATAATGGAAAACAGAACACAAAAATGTCTCCAGAAACAATTTGACAAAACAAACATGTTTACTCACCATTTTCCCCGATCGTAGATTCACACTATTTTAATTAAACACAGATCGAAAACAGTTCGTTAACACACATTAAATAAGTCTCTGTAGTGCAGATCTAGAACAGTAAAAGAGATGGATATAAATACGGGTTCACGCCTTCGCAACTATTTGGGCATGAAAGACGGACTAAAAGACAGACCGAGTCACGAATTATTGTGTAAGGCGGTTATGTAAAAACCGAACTCAAAGTGTTTTAAATTAAATTTGTACAGGTGGTTTTTGACAATAATTCGATTTATTTCGTTTCCGAACTGAACGTGTTGTTGGATAAATTTAGTTGGGTACTGATTTAATGTTGAGCACAATTTCAGCTTTTAGAAAAATTATTTTTGAATTTAGAGTGTTTTTAATCTGCGAAACATTTCGTCCATCAATTCTTGTTAAATAAAATTTAATAAACTTCTTTAAACTTTTTTACGCGTTTTTCGTATTTTTTACGAAAGTTTTTTAAAGTTAATTTAATTATAACTTTTAAAGCAATCGTTGAACATTAAACTCTTGATAAAAAATGTAATAAATTGCAGACTATTTTACCAAATTTAAATTTAGAAAGAAATTATTGAAATTTATTAAACTTTATCTTCGTTCACTTTTTAAAATAAAATTATTCTTACGTTTTATAAATAAAATTTAAAATATTGTCAACTATTAATTTTTTGCCTTAAAAATTGAACAGTTTAATATTTATTTAAAATTATTTTTTTAATTTTAAAATTTTTTTTACAAAATTTGGTGTTACGGTTATTTTTATAAATTTCTTCAAAAACTTAATTTCTCTAAATATTAAAAATTTAATTTAGTTATTTTTATAAACTTTAACTAATCTCTAAGTATAGTACTGTATTAGAAGCACAATAAGGGCTGCGGCAAGACACTACGTACTGGATGTGTTCGGAGCGACAACGTACACACTAGTGAAAGTGTTCCTTTGCTCTGATCCCATATTATAACACGACTATAGCAAACAGGTTCCGCCCAGGGCAATAGGGCTGAGTGCTGACCCGATCTAATATATCAAGTGTGATTCAACCAAGATGATCAACATTATTATTACAAGAAATCGACTAATAGCTAAGAATTTTTGTGGGGACATTTTAATATTATTTTCATTTTATTTTTTAAATTTGTTTGGCATTTTAGTTTTTATTTAATTTTATTTTTGTTGTCATTGTTCATTGTCTGTTTATTTTGATTAGTTCTTGGCCTATTATTTTTTTTTTTACTTTTTTTGTATCTATTGATTTTTGTTTTTACTTTCATGTATTTTTAGTTTGCTTCCTTTAACTTATTGTTATAAGTTATTCTTTGTTCTTTTCCTTGTGTAGTTTTACTTTCGTTTTTGTCAATCGATTTTGGTTTCAGTTTGATGATTTTTTTAGTTATTTTGTATAGTTTTGTTTTCTTATGTAGTTTTACTTTCGTTTTTTTATATTGATTTTTGGTTTTAGTTTGATTTATTTTTATGTTTCTTATTCAATTTATTCTTTTTGTCGATTTAAAGTTTTTTTTCTTATGTATTTTTATTTTCGTTTTTGTCTATCTATTTTTTGTTTCATTTATTTTTATGTTTCTTAATTTATTATTTTCGCCGACTTTTTTAGATAGTTTTTGATGTTGTTTTTTTATGTCTTTTTAATTTAGTTTTTTGTCTATAAATTTTTGGTTTTAGTTTGATGTATTTTTATGTTTCTTGTTTAATTTATTGTTTTCGTCATCTTTATTTAGATAGTTATTATTTCTATTATTGATCTTGTTTGTTAACGTTCGTAGTTTATCGTTTTTTGTTGTTATTTTTCCTTCTTTTATTACCTTATGGATATTTACTTTGAAGTTTTTGCCCATCGATTTTCGTCAATTTATTATTATTGTATTAATTTCTATTTTTGCTTTCTTTATTTTTTATTATTTTTTTACTTTAGTTGTTGTAATTAGTTTGTCGTACTTGTCCTTCTTATATTTATTTTTATTATTATTGTTGTTTTGTCTTTTTCGAAGTTTGTCTTTAACTTACAATCTTAGTTTTGCATCATTGGCTCGAATTGTACAGACCACAAATTGTGTAGTTGTATTGTACACTTTCTTAACAAACTGAAACGTTTTAACTTGTGTTTATAATATTGGAGTAACAAGCCTAGAACCTTCTTCTCAGCAGAAGGCCTTGACTGGGCAACAACCTACGCAAAGTCGTTTTTGTAGTCCACAATAAAACACGTCCGAAAATAAACTGTCTACAAAACTAATTGGAGGTTATAAAAATCGAGACAGTAAGAAACGAGATGAGAAAGAGGAGTGTAAAAATCGCTTGGGAAAGAAAAAAATACAAAAAAAAAAAAAAGAAAACAGTCGTGGGACTGCCATCAGAAGTGAAAACTGTCATGAATATAAATCGTTGGTTATATTGATTTAATCTGAAATTTGAGAATTATTTTTACCTTGACCCATTTAAAATAAAATCTAAAAAATAACATAAAAATTATTGTCTATAGTCAAATAATAAATAAAAAAAGTAGGCCTATAATGTCTTGTAAATTAGTTTTGGTTATTTTATTTAAAGGATAGTAAAATATACATATATTTATTTGTATACATATGTAAATATTCTTTATAGCAGATTTATGAAACCAAGAAAGAAACATTTCTTTTTTAACCGAAGCAAGGACGTATCAGGCTTTTTTCTTCAACTAAAATAATTTAAAACATTAATGACTTTGCTGACTTTGGTATTTAATATACATATAACACAAATATCATATATATATATACATACATACTATATCTCGAGCGGTGACGGTCGCGAGTTTGATGCTTTTTCCTCTCCCAATAAGAAGTGCTATGTAGTATATTCGCGTTGCGTACATACATATATATATATATATATATATATATATATATATATATATATATATATATATATATTTGTCTCGTAGCACTATTTGTTGATCTTGTGTCAGTTAACATTAATTGTTGATCATTTTGAAACGCTTATAACTTAAGTTCTAATTATAGTAGAAATATAATTTTGACACCATTCAATTCAGAATGAAAAACCGCATACGAAAAGTATCATGTATAGTTATATATACAAAAAAATTGACTTAATTTTAACAACACATTGTTGATCCCAAAATTACCTTCTTTGTTGATCGAAGTTCGTTTTTGTTGATCTAGCTTATTGATCAACAAAAAACTGTTAAAAATATGTTTGTGTTTGTATAAAGCGTGTCCCATAAGTAAAGTAACAAACTTCGGGAAATGGTTCTGTAGGTCATAATAAGGAAAAAATTTTATATAAACACAAACCCGAAAACGCTTCGTTTTCTAGATATCCGCCATTTTCTTTTTTGTACAAAATAATTATTATCTAGAGAACGGTTCGACTGATTGAGTTCAAACTTTGTATGCAGTTTAACCAAACAATTATGTAGCTCAAGAAATATAATCAATTAAATTCAATCATTATTTTCAAAATGGCGACTGTTTGAAAATTTTAAATCTAAATTACTCAAAAACCGTATATTTTAACAAAATATTTCAAGGAAACGTTTTTGTAGCCCTTTTGATTTTCTATCGGATGGTGTAACTGTCAAAACAATCGGATGAAGGATAATAGTTCAGTTATGTGTAAATAATTGAGGGCTAAAAAAAAGGTGTCTTGAAATTTTGTTGGTTAAAATGTGTGGTTTTTTAGTAATTTAGGTTTGAAATTTCCAAACAGGTGCCATTTTGAAATTCATTATTGGATTTAATCGTTTATTTTTCTTGAGATACATAATTGTTAGGTTAAACTTTATGCTAAGTTTGAACTCAATCAGTCAAACCATCCTTTCTCTAGGTAAGAATTATTTTGTATAAAAAACGAAAGCTTTTTCGAGCTTGTGTTTATATGAACTTTTTTCCTTATTTTGACCCATAGAACCATTCCTCGAAGTTTGACACTTTACTTATGGGACACCTGGATAATAGTTTTCCTTTGTTGTTTTTTTATGCATTGTGCATGTTATCATAAATTGTTGCGTGAATAATATATTAATAATAACTTTTTAGCACTTTATGTTGCAATTTTCTACAGATACTACTAGTAAATATAACACAGAGTAAATAAAACTCTTCCGGAAAACGTGTTATCTTAATAATAGCTGAAACTAGAAACGGGAAGTTTGTTAAGAATGTTCTTTGTTTCATATGAGATGGTGGAGAATTGAATTTTATTTAATTAATTTAAAACAGCATTATTTTCCAGAAACCCTATCCCAGCTATTACTAAAACTAAAACAATAAAAGAAAAATTTAATTTATGTTTTTTTTTTATTTTGTAATGTTAAAGGTATCGCAGAATTAAATTCCAAGTTATTATTCAACAACGTCTCTTAACTCTTTTGGAAAACTCTTTACTATAGTTCAGCTTGATAGAAAATAGAAGCTGTAAATTATGGTCGGAGTGTTTTGACTTTGCCATAAACTAGGAAAACATCGTTTAGATTTTTATTTAAAAACAGAAGAAAATAAGAAACAGTTTTGGAAAACTTTTTACGATATCTGCATAGTGGCTATAAAACTAAGGATGCAAAATATTTGTAGAAATGTTTTTCCTTCTGCGCCTTTGGAGATAACGAAGGATACCTATTTTTAATTTATAATTTTGAAAACGGAAAATTTTTGACTATATTTCATTGATGGCTGAAGTTGAAAACTTACAATTTGCTAGAAATGTTTCTTTTTATGATGTAACACATTACACTAATTACACATTTTGATAATTATTCTTAAACTGCAGAACATATGAAAACTCTTCTGAAAAACTCGTCATCACACTTAGTAACGGCAACAACTAGAAACGTAAAATTTGATAGGAATGTTTTTATTTCGTGTCGTTAGAAATAACTGGAATACATTTTTTGGTTATTTATTTTAAATCGTAGAAAATAAGAAAACTTGTTACTACATTTCGGCAACTGTTGAAACAATAAATTGTAATTTTTGTAGGCACTTTTTTAATACCGTAGGATTAATGATTAGCTATTTTACAATTTATTTAAAACGGAAGAAAATATTAAATATCTTGTGGTAAAAACGATTACTTTATCGCAAGAATTACTTCCTATAGAATGTTTAAATGTGAGTTTTAACTCTCTCGTCCAGCTTCTACGGTTAGAACCAACATCAGAGTTAATTATGTTTTAACCTATGGGTACTGATAACTGACACTCGATTTACTTATGCACTATGCTGCTACTCAATTTGCATTATGCTAGCACAAACTAAAGACCTTTTGTTCTTTACCAACAAGAAATATATATTTTTTTAAACACACATTCTAAAAAAATAACTTTTTTTGCAAGAATTATACACAAAAGTCTTATGGAAGTGCTATCAGAATAACTAATCTACTTAACACAGAAAAGTATATGTTTTAGTATTGTCTCCTTTATACTATATGTGATAGCCATGACCGGATTTTTATTCATTATTTCTACATGAATATTTCTAATCCTGTAAGTACAATTATTTTTTTAAAGATAATTAATTTTATATTTACAATTTAAGAGAAAATCCTTTTTGTGAAGATGTAATTTCAGTACTATAGAAAACAGAACAGTTAAAATATTTGTGTCAGACTTATTATTCACTTTTACAATGTTTGCATATTATCCTATTTCAAAACATAGCAAATTAAAACTGGTTGAGTGTGCCTGTCTCAAGGATAGTAGAGTTGACTCCATAACAATATTAAAGATTTTATTCGTGGAAAAACAACCACCTCTTTCTGAATGCTATAGTATTAAATTCCTAAAAACTAAAGTAGATTGTATTAAAACTATCAAATATTAATTTATAGCTTACCTATTGTTACCTTTGCCTCACAATGGGTAGTCATATTTATTAGCCCTAATAAAACAAGGAAATGCCGGCTCAAAGAGGCGATGTTAGGTCAGGTACAGGTGAGGTATCTTGGTAAACATCCAAGGGGTGGTAAGGGTCGTAAACACTTAGGCTTGCACTGTGGCCTACAAGTATTCAATTATAACTATTTTGTAGATTAACATTACTGACAAAATTATTTATTTTAGGATAAGGAATTTAATTCAATTGTTTAAAATTTTCAAATGTAGGCCTATATGCTCTCGCTGATGGTGCGATTTCGTTTGATTGTTTCATTTAGGTGTGGATTGATCAATAGATAAAAGTTCGTACAAATAATTTAAAAGTGATCACTAAATTTAGAAATATACAATTACATTTTTTATGTTAAATACGAAAATACGTGGAGAGGGAAAAGTCTGAGAACTGCTTAATATTTGGTATATAAGGAAAATTTTAAGGGAGGTGTGATTGAGGACCTACTCTATGTAAATTGCAATTATATTCACAACGGTTTAAGATATGGATGTGCGGTTTTCAACATTGATTTTCTCTTAAATTTTTAAATTGAAATTATGTATCAGAGGACCACTTTATTATTTATAAAAAAGTTACATTCAAAAAGGCAGATTCAAGATGGGAGAAATTTTTTTTTTACATATTAATAAAATAGTATTTTTACATAGAGTAGGTTCCTTAATCATACCTACCTTCCAATTTTCCTTACATACCAAATATTAAGCCATTCTCAGACTTTTCGAACACCCTGTAATTATAAGAGTATACTGCACTTAAAGCATTGATACTATCTCGTCTCAACATATAGATCAGCGTCGAAACTTCACTAGCTTTCAAACATGTAGTGTTGGTGAAAAGTATTTAACTGTTTTCTTATGAACACCTTTAAAACCAATAAACGGTACCAGGAACTGGCACATACTTTCTTACAAACATATTTAAATTATTAAACAGATTCACTGTGACTTCATAATTGTATGTGGCGTAGGAGAGGTGATTTATTAAAGTAG
>JAGFPH010001681.1:235744-248232 GCA_018207615.1 Philaenus spumarius
GGTAGTTTTTACAAGAAATGTATTTATATATCAAGCTATATGTCATTAAAAACTTGCATTTTACTACAGAGTAAACATACTTTAATTCTGGTCAGGAAGCTTTTGGCAGTCATTACAATAAACTAGGAGAAACATCAGTGAGCTTCGCATGCATATACTCTTATAACCTCTGCACAAGTATTTTATAAACTTTTGCATTAAACTTGTAAGTGGTAATGATAATAAGTAGGATTAATTGTTTAAATCAAATTATTAAGTAAATGATATAGGCTATAACAAGAATTATAAGAACTGTTAAAAATAACCAGAATAATTTAGGTTCTCTTCAATATAAATCTAACCTACAGACTACTCAATCAATTATTAATTGAAACAATATAAGTAACAGATGATTATTGTACCAACACTTAACATCGTCAATGTGCTCTTCTATGTCTTTTATATAGTCAAATACTTGTTTTAACTATTTAAGATTTTTGACCATACATTTTAAATATTTGGAGATATAACCAAACTTTAAAGGCAAAGTATGTATATGTTTAAAAAGCATTATTTAGTATTTAAGTAGAAATAAGTAGTATTTACACTAGATCTGATTGTTAGGTAATAATTTTACATATTGTCATTTATATTTATCAAAAATTCTATATTATTACTGTTGGAAACTTGAAGTTAAGTACTCGAATTAAATTTTGATTGAACTCCATATATCATAAGCAAAGTTTGGTAAAATTGTTAATTCTGAGTAAAACATAAAAATACAAAAATCAATTATGAAAACCGATTACGGCCGCCAACTTAAAACAAAACCATAAAATCAAAACTTTTAAAATGTTCTTTTAAAAGATATTTATAATAATTGGGTAACTCTTATCTACAGTAAATATTTCTTTAAAAATTACAGCCACGTCCATAATATACTTTTTGGGCCATTGAAATTTGAAAACAAATATTTCTCTTAGATTAATTTGAGTTGCAAAATATTGAAGTTTTAGCAGAAACCAAGCTAAACCAATTCTGGTATTAAAATTAATTTCTATAACGATACTTTAAAACATTTTTGTTGAGATATTAATTTGCCATATTAGTTCTGGTTAAAAAAAAAATAAAGAAGAACCCAGAACTAGAATACTAGAACTGAAGTATAAAAGCTGTCACAAGGCACCGGCGTACAAAGAATGAATCTTATTTTTTTTAGGTAAGTCAACATAGGTCTAGTTTTATTTTTTCTATTTAGTTTATACATGTGTTAGTTCTTCACTAGACAACGAGAGTTTATTTATACTCTCAAAATGTCACGTATTACTTCCTATACAAAAATGATTGCAAATGTTGTAACAACAACCAACAACAAAATGTAATAATAAACCGATTATACGTAAAGTTCCCAGTTATACTATTTTCATTTAAATGTTTGGTACTCATGGACTATTTAAAAGCTTAAAACTTTTAATTCATTATTTAAATGTGTATGGTATAAACCATATTAAAAATCAAAATAATATTATAGTACACTTGCATACCTATTTTATAACAGAAAAATTATTGTCTATTATTATACATCTAAAATAGTCATTTTGAAATAATCAAGTAGTCTCGCCATAATTAGAACTCCTATTTTCCATATGTTGCAAAGAATAAACCATTTAAAATATAATAATATCAACATATTATATCCATTTGTTTTCTTAAACCCCTAATATTTGAACTTACACAGTTAATATAGCCAGGTAATAAATGTCAATACAATTATATCTTTAGCTTAATTAGACGCGCTCTGTAGATATCTTAAATACTCCCCCTCAAAATCCGCACTTTGTTGGTGACTTTTCTTAAAATCATTTATAAAATTATAAGTTTAACATATTTTGATGGTGAACACAGTACATCTGGCTAAGGAATCACTCAGTTATGTTACTTATAAACTTATTACACACATTAAGGCTACGTGGTTTCATAACAACTCCATATTTCATATTGATAACTCCACTACAGTCAGATAGATTTAATGTAAGCTTCATTACGGTATATACATTGTAATTAAAGTCATTAGCACAATTTTGGAATTTTATCATCAAAGTCAAAGTTTTGTGATGTTCAGGGTTTAGAAAATAAAATATAAGTAGAGGGTAATGTCCGTTTTTTGGTAATTAGAATGCCAGAGTTTAGGTTCTTACTTTTAGTAGTCGTGGAAGACAAAAACAATGGTGACTATTTAAAAGGAATTTCATTTAAAAACATACACCGCATCTAACAGGCCATCCGAGCAGTGCGTACTAGAGCAAACGAATCAATTTAGCCAAAAACTGAAACCCCACAATTTCTTTTCTAAAGAAACTAAGGAGAGTTTCTTTTTTTTCATTTTTCAGTTTAACTGTTGGAAAAGTGACCAAATTCGATATAGATTCAAATTATATATCATAATCAATGTTTGTTAAAATTGTAAGTTTTGAGTAAAACGGCTAATTAGTAGTAAATAAAAATACGCAAACAGTTTATTGTCACCAACTTGAAACGCGAACAAAAAATATATAATTATATTTTTAAACGATACTAGTAAACGAGCTATAAAATGATGATACCCATGTTTAAATTAAACATTTCTTCAAAGTTGCATTAACCACCAAAAGATGCCTTTTAGTCTTTGAGAACTCTGAAATATGAAATAATATATTATGTTTAGATTTTTTCATTTGAAAATAGTGGGGTTTAATTAGTTTGCTCACTAGGGTATTATTATGGTGGCTTGTTACACTTTGAATATGTAGATTGACTTTTTTCTTTTCCTTTAAAATGCTACATCAAAGCTTAAAACATTTAATTAACTATAAAAAGTACGGTATAGACCTTAATAGAAATAATAATAATACAATAGAACATTCGCACATTTAAGTGTGCAATTTATAGAAAATTAAAATTGTACGTCTAAAATTAATGTTTTAAAATAACCAGATATAGTAAAAATAATAAACATTTACCACATTAAGTAATGATTCCGAAATTTCCAATAGTAGACCCTACATATTTATAGTTTATCTGTCTTACAACTAATAAACTGAAATGTTTATTTTAACCTTAAAATCCACATATAGGGTAAGTATTGCAAATTAATTTAAAACTTTTTGATTTTGTCAAAACAAAATTATTGTTCTTTGGAGAAATTTAACAATGCATGGATACTTTACAAATCCATAATACAAATTTGAATTTATTTAGGCTTACAAATTAACACATAGTTAATGAGCTTATTATATTTGCCAAAATCTTAATATTTTCCCTTTTTGCCTATTTTAATTTACGGCTTTCCTTAAACTATTTATGTTATTTCTCCTCGTGATATTTCGTAAGTATTATATTCCATAAGTCGAATGGAGTATTTTTATGTAACACAGTATTTAAAAATAGCATGCACTTCAAATCACTAACTAATTTAAATTCATTTAAATCAACTTGTTTCTAATTTTGTTACAACTACAAGACGAGATGTAAACTTATGTCTAAATACGTCTGAAATATGTCTAATCAATTATTAAAGAAATTAAAAAATAGTAAAAGATATTTAGAAAAACTCCTCTCTATTTCCTTAAAGATTTAATGCTGGTTGAAATATTGAGAAACAACTAAGTTGTTCAGTTGTTAAAAGTGAAAGCTAAATCACATGACTAGCTGCTACCTGCCTTCTCTCCCTTTGACCCGAACGCACCCAGAACGTACCCAATAACTATGTAGTTTAGAGTTTTCTACATATTTGTCAATGGTCCGTTTGTTTCATTTGACCAAATGTTGAAAAACATATGAAGAACAATTTCATCCTAGCTTAGGTAAACGTATTATTTCAATTACAACGTATTATTTCAATTATTGGCGTATTATTCAATATGGCCAATAGCATCGTTGCTTCAATGTTCTCTACTTCCGTTTTCCATCGTAACGATTTAAAATTGTAAAAAAACTTAAAGATTAACATGCTGGCTTAAAAATTGTTCTAGATATTTAAATTTTCAATATTCCGCTTACTATTTTATTTTGTGTGTAATAATTTAGCAAGTGACCGCTCTTACAGGTACGAAAATGGCGCGGCGGTTTTAACAATTCGATTTACCTTTTTAATCAATGCTAAATCTCGTTTTGAAATTATACATTAAACATAGTCCATTTTAACACATCAGAAAAGTTTTGAAACCAAATAAGTAAATCAATGTATTTACTGATAAACTAAAAATATTAAAGATTTATGTGAACTGATTTCAAATCGTTACTTATTTGGAAATATTAAAACAAACCAAAAAGCAGGACTAATAATGCTTATAAAATACATTTATCTGTACTATAAATGATGTCATCCATCTAATTCATTGATATTCATGAAATTCAATATTTTTACTGCATGAATAAGTTAGGAACACACATTTGGAAATAAATAATAATTTTAAATATTGAATACAAAGAATTGATATAGGCAATACTACTGACAATTTTCATTTTACACAATGTCTAAACAGAAATATGTTGTATTAAAACCAAAATATCTTAACATAAAAATTATTGTGTGGAATCTTATCTAGATTTTTAACTAATGCTGTTGATAAAAAACAAATCAGTATTGAAGCAGTATTCGCATGAATTGCTTACAAACGCAATCGGTTTAAGTTAGTATTTTTGTATTTTGTGTATCACGATCTGTTATTATAAAATAAGTATTTTTTCGCTCTAGTGTCATAGTGTGTTTAATTTTTGAGCGTACTAAATGATAAAACAAAAATATTTGAGTTTGAAAAATGTTGAACAGTTTTTAGGTAGTTTATACGCATTGTACTAAACTGTTTACAAACAAGTGAATATCTTCTTGTCCGTAGAAGCTATTTGAAACTATTTTAATATACTAGGGAATATTTCTGTGTTTTCGCACACAAATAGGATTTATTTTATGTATTTCAAAAATGTTCTCCATTTTAGAAGTAGCTACTGTTTACATAATTTTCAGCCATTGTTCTTTTACAGTTAATGAATCAAGTTTATGTAAATTTAAATTAGGACCTAACTTTTACAAAAATATGAGATCAATCAAGTTTAATATCTATTAGTATTTCAATTATTTTCTCGACTAAGCCATAATCAATTCAAATGTAGCTATAATTAGTCATTCCACAATATATCAGTTTTTGAATTTTCAAATACAAAAAACTATTACAATAAATGTAATTATTGTACTTTCATCTTCCATTTTACATACATATACAATAACATACAAATGAAACTAAAGATTCCGAAATTTTCTATGATACTTATTTATTATTTTTCTCATTAATCAAAAAGTTTATTTGAACTTTAATTTTGCCTATATTTGTTATTCGAGTACTTATACAAATCTGTTAAATACTTATTAGATGACGTCAACATAGTTGTTCTTGAAAGGAATATAACAATGCTTGACCACTCTACTAATCCATAAGTTTTTAAAAGACAAATAGTTTTTTTTAAACTACTTTATGCTTAAAATTTCTTTAACTTATTTGTAAATTTTAGAATGTAAAGAATATTTGTTTTGGAATGCAGTGCTTGAAAACGTCTTTTTAGACTATTTCACGATCACCCATTTTGAATAGGAATTAGGGATTACATGCTTTACCCAAAAATAAAGTTTTACGAGTATTATAACAAATTGTAGAGAATAAACCATAGTATTGAACTGTATACTTGAACATTTTAAATAGATTTATTCTAAACACTTATTTCACTAAATTACAACATTACAACAACTAATCAACATTCTCACCAACGTACAGTACCTATATTATATAGTTCCAGCCAGACAGGAAAAGGTAACGGCTAACGCGCCTGGGGCGTTGAAAATGTACATATTTCACAGAAATACCAAATACCCGAATAGTTCAGAACACTAAACCAGGTTTCCTTATAGTAGTAGTTCTGTGAACAGTAGACCTCTCTCGTTGAAATAACAAATGTGGTTTTAAGCTCAGGTTAAAAATAATGTGCCAGTAAGGAAGTAAGTACAAGGTTTAGCCAGTGAAACATTATTTTGCAATTCCCGCGATTCCGGGATTTCTAGTTCTCGTTTTTTTTCTTTTCTTGAGCTTTAACTGCCAAAGATTTTCTTTTAGAGGGATTGTGTTAATAATGCGTAAGATAGCTAAAAATATCGCGTTATAGAAGGACAACATAGAATTCAATATTTACATATACTTAAATAACTAAAACTTAACAATGTATTTACAGTTCCATAACTTCCATATCATATTCCAATATTAGAAATAATGAAAACAAACGATGTTAAAACGTCGTGATAGTGATCTCAACCCATGTACCAACACTTCCCACGGTGTCCAACGGTCATTTTTTGTGGTTACCGGACATTAGACCACACGGACATTCGACCACGCATGAAATATGCGGACATTCGACCACACTTTTGGGCCAACTACCTGAATTGGGTCAGCTAGGGATATGTAAATATTACTCGCCGGACAATTCACCACTTTTTTAATCTGGCCGATAACAGTATGATTATATTTAGTTATTATCACATTATATAATTAAAATTAAACAAAACTAAAAAGTTCTAACTTATAGTATTTAGTCACAGTATGTTTACTTTTTACTTACTCTGGCCGATAACAGTATGATTATATTTTGTTATTATCACATTATATAATTAAAATTTTAAAAAACTAAAAGGTTCTAACCTATAGTATTTAGTCACAGTATGTATACTTTTTACTTACTCTGGCCGATAACTGTATGATTATATTTTGTTATTATCACATTATATAATTAAAATTTTAAAAAACTAAAAGGTTCTAACCTATAGTATTTAGTCACAGTATGTATACTTTTTACTTACTCTGGCCGATAACAGTATGATTATATTTTGTTATTATCGTTATCACATTATATAATTAAAAAAAACCTAAAAGGTTCGAACATATAGTATTTAGTCACAGTATGTTTACTTAGTTGAGTTTTCTAAACTGTTCGTTTCTACACAAAAAAGAACAAGACAAATCCTGCAACGCCGGGAGAACGCTGAGATAAACATGTCGGCTTTTTACAATGTAAATTCCCTTAAGGAACATTTTGATTTGATAGTTTTTAATATTGTACGTGTTGAAGATGGTTAAATATTGCTTTCCCGGCATCAGTGAATGTGTATAAATACTATATTTATAAAGAAAAAAGTTAAGGTTTGTGTATTTATAGTAGTTTCGATTGACAAGCTAAATTAAACAAATACCCTTGCATTGTACAACACTAGGACACGACTCTAGGTCCCTAGCTGACCCAAACCATTGAAGAAACAACACTATATTGTTTCTTCAATGCCCAAACCCAAAAGTGTGGCCGAATGTCCGCTGTGGTCGAATGTCCATGTGGTCTAATGTCCGGTCACCATTTTTTGTGTGTTATTTATCGCCGAGCGGTTTCATTTGTTTCATCTCATTTTGTAATTAAAGTAAAGCTAAGACATATACTTTTATGAAATTTACAATGATAATTTACAAGTATACAGTTTAATTCTTTGATTTATTCTCTACACTTTCTTATCCTCTACACTTTCTTATTATTTATGTAATTTTTGTGCAAAATATATATTCCTAAATTACTATTCAAAACAGGCTTGGTTTTGTTAGCAGTCTTGCAGTAGGAACATAAAAACTAGTGTTTTCAATATAAGAAATCTGAAATTGATAAATATTTTTATACAATTCTATTTATAACTAAATTACGAAACGTTTTTACATTTATGAAATAATTAGCTATCTACAATAATTTTTACTACTTTTTATGTAGGCCTAAATTTGAACTTTTTCCTTTCGTTACTGAACATGCTTGTTTCTTGAGCTAATAACTTTGTTAATTTTACTGCAATAATGTTTTTACATGCATATATGAATTCTTTGAACCTTTATCTACAAAAAAGCTATGGAACACTTTTGAATTGGTTTAGAATAAACGTATAAAACATGGTTGAAATACAAAACTTGGACGATTTTTAACAAATTTGAAGTTTACGGCCATTTTGTGAGCTTACCGTTAGAGATACGGGAAAACACCAAGAATACAATTTTGTTGAAAATCAAATTTTCTACCCGAAAATTATTGTTAGTTTTTAAATTCGACTTACGGTTAAATAACAAACTGGCTTTGGAAAAAAGCTTACACTGAGAGAAACGGTCCGGCCGCCATTTTTATTTTATTTAATTGGTTAAAAATGAAAAATGGAAAACCCCGTATATATACATGGCTTGGCCTAGGAATAAGGAACATTCATGCAAAAAATCATCAAAATCGGTCAAGGCGTTTGACCGTAATTGTGAGACAAACAGACACACAGACGAAATGCCGAACGGTCGAGTTAAAACGGAGACCTCGCTTCGCTCGGTCAATTAAACGAAAATATAGAACTTGCACTTCAAATCGATATAAAAATTATTATACGAATACTGCATATAGTTTTGTAATAGATACATCAATTGCAAAATATGCTTTCTCATTTTTTGAAAACCGTCCAATTGCAAGGGTTTACAGACAAATTCATATCTAAGAAACTATAAGAGTGACGAATTATTAGAAGATAGTGGTAGAAAGTTAAAATCTTGACAAATCCTGTGGTGTCCTTATCTTCTTATCAAAAGAAGTCTGTCTAACGATTATGTGCCTTTAAAAAGTGACAAGTTTGAGTCATTTCCTTACGCTTTCTAGCGCGGCATCAATATTGATTTAGGCAACTACAATTTTACAACGATGATTACATATGTAAATATACTTTTTAGAAAAAATTTGTAAATACAAAAATTGAAGTTTAAACCATTTTCTTTCCAATGGTTTTTGTTTTATTGAGATTTGATAGTATTTAGTGGGTGAAATATTTGATACAAGTTGTGTTGTCTGACACTACTCAATTTAGCAGTCTGCCACTTAGACGGTTTAACAAAAATATAATAACCCAAAGGGGGGGCTGCAGCCCCCACAGCAACCCCCCTGGATCCGCCAGTGACACTTATTAAATATGAAAACCATTTAGGATCGCCCATTTCAAATGTGACCAACAAAATAAATTAGTTTTTATATTTAACTTTTTTAAACCTTTGAAATTATGTAACACTTAAAATGTGTTTAGATATCATAACACATATAAATATCATTATATACAAATTTTGAAATAGGATATATAATTTTACAGAAGTGCCTAGTTTGTTGTACTTTTAAAATAAGTTAATTAGTATATTATCCTCTTTAAGTTTTTGGATTTTTGTTTCTTTTTTATTAAAACCTAATTCAAGTCTACTAACCACTTCATCATTCAAATATTTGTTAAACATTTCCTAGTTAAAAAAAAACGTATTTTCCCACAAAAACTAATTTTTAAAAGCGTTATTAATTTTGTTTAAACACAATTTAAGTTTGGACACTATACAATAGTAACCATATTAATTTTCTAAGAATATTGTGCAAATAATCATTTACAAATTTAAATAAGAAGAATAAAATACTTTGGCGGATACGCATGGAGTAGAACATTCCGAAAATCCTCTGTGTTAAGAAATATACTCAGGTTTTAATTATTTTTTAACCATATTTTTTACTTTAACGGTTAACGCCTTGATGTTAATTTAAATTCAGTACCATGTTCATAAGTACCCCCCCCCCCCTCACTACTAACACTAACACTAGTTTAGTCTGAACGCAACAAACATTTGATAGCAGACAAAACAAAATTTACGAAGACGTGATCGAATATATCCAAACGAAAGGAAGTTTGTCCGCACTAGATATTTAATTAGTCTCTACAATTTTATTATTTAGTTCCGAAGTGAAGCCGCTAAGGGATCCTGTGCAGTTACGCAGTAATTTAAGTAGGAAAATACAAGACTTTGTCGGATACGCATAGAGAAGAACATTCTAAAAATCGGCTTCCGTTTAAAATTTTAACTTTGTTAGATTCAAAATTAAAAAAATACAAAAACAGACGAATTAAAAACTTGTGTTGGAGGTCATGCACATCAATATAGATATAGACTTAAAATGTTTACAACTACTTAGTTTGTGCATTTTTACTTATTATTTTTTACTAATATTCAATGTAATATTTTTAATAACAAGACTATAACTCGACTGAATGATACAAACTCGACTATGTTAGATTTTAAAATTAGTACAGTATTAATCACCAAAACTAGTTAGCTGTTTGTATCTCATTACATTTTGCCATTACCATATTAAGTACTGTGATACAAAGGTCGAGTTTGGTATAATTTTTCATAACTTTTTTAGAAGATTCCAAATATGTACATTATTTTAAAATGTCAAATTACTGTTTACTAAAAAATAACTCGTAGAAACTCAGACACAGCTGCAGCCCTGACGGAGGCGGCCAGGGTTTATAAGGGTAGACTCAGGTAGTCCCGAGTCCACCGGCCAACCTGAAGTATACAGACTATAAAACGTAACAACGTTAGTTTTATGCTTGTTATGCTGAAGCTTCTTTCTTCATTCTTATATACGGTACCAAATTTTACTGACCTGTTATGGAACTAGACCTAACGGTGACCTTTATTAGTTTTACAAGGGCAATAAAACCTAAAAATATTTAAAAGAATTCGCCGAAATTTACTAAAGACGATGCTGTGGAAATGCTTCATCTATTAAATAACATTTAAACATGTTCTTTAATTTTACTTGAGATTCTTACTTTTCTATGACACTTATTTATAGCTTCCCTCTTTCATAAAAACCAAAAGGTTTATTTGAACTCGGATTTGAATACGTTTGTTGTATGAGTATTTATTAAACATATTTTACAAACTTTTTGATTTCATCAAAATAGTTGTTCTTGAAAGGTGTATAACAATGGATTGTCTGTAATAACAATTTGAAAAAATGTTGTCTTAAACATTACTTATTTTGTTAAAAAGCAATATATCGTAAGCAAAGTTTGGTAAAATTGTCAGTTCTGAGTAAAACAAAAATGCAAAAACCAAATACGAAAACTGTTTACGGCCGCCAACTTAAAACAAAACCAAGAAAATATTAACTTTTAAAAGACCTTTATAATTATGTAACACCGTACTACAGTAAATATATCTTCCACAATCACAACCTCGTCCAAAATATACTTTTTGGGCCATTGGAATTAGAAAACAAATACTTCTCTTAGATTCATTTTTGGTGCAAAATATTGAAGTTTCAATAGAAACCAAGCTAAACTGATTCTGGTTTTATAATTAGCCTAGTTTCTAATAATGGATTGACAATATTTTAAAACAAAAGTTGTTTAGACATTTGCCATGTTAGTTCTGGGTTCTTCTTTATTTTATTTTTTTTGACCCACTGTATTCCAAGAAATAATGAGGAACACAGAACTAGAATACTAAAACTGATGTATCTAGAAAACTAATAATATTATAATGAGAGAAACCACTGTGACCAGGCACTGACTCACAAACAATGACCTTATTTTATTTTTTATAGTAATGCGATACATAATGTGGTGCAATATATCATTATATAACAATTTTAAAATAACATTTTTACTGAAGTAAGTTATGCCTACCCAGTTTGTTATACTTTTAAAATTAGTAAATTAGTTTATTATCATCTTTAAGTTGATTTATTATTGTTTCTTCTTTACTCTTTACTAAAGCCTTTAACAAACCACTTCATAATTTGTTAAACATTTCCCATTTCAAAACAAAAACAAGTGATCTAGTACCCATGAGTCATAATATATGTCGTTTGTTATTCGGCTAATATAAATATTCCCCAAACTCAACTATGTTAGTTACAAAAAATATCTTTCCTAAACCTATTTATAGTTACAGCTTTTCTTAATACTATTCGTTGTTATTTTAAGTCTCTGTGAGTATTTATAAAAACACGATATTTTAAAGTGTAATTTATAACAAATTTACTGCATTCAATACATTTTTTTAAATTTATGTTTTTTAAGTGCAAAAACTTATATTATCTATAGAAATTATCTATAAAAGACTTATCTATAGGCCTACTTATATCTAAAACTAAATCGAAGAATATCAAAATTAATCATTGATATAAGATATTATTCAAATCTGCTTTATTTACTAAAAATTATATGATGGCTGAAATGTTGAAAACAGCGGTTCTCCTTATAACTAAATTAGGTCAGAGATTAAAATTATAGAAAATATGCACTAGCCCCGCTCTGTCTCATTGTTGTCGTCAAAGAAGAAATAACAACCACATTGAATTCTAACAAATTTTCTTCACTATAATGCCAATTGAGCTCCCTATAAGCACACTAAAAGTCCCCCCTCCCCGGAACTTGCCGCCATCTTGTATTTTAAGTCCCTTTAAACTTGTTATTATAAGTGAATATATAAACTATTTGTTTTAGTAGTATCAATCGGATCATTAAGTGAATTCGATATACTCTGAAGAAATATTTAACTGCTCTTTAAAATTATTTATAAAACTCATAATCAATTTCA
>JAGFPH010001682.1:0-14178 GCA_018207615.1 Philaenus spumarius
CTGATTGAAATTTTGGTTTTCAAATAAAAAATGCTGTAAGAATAACTTATTCTCTTAAATAAATTTGCAATTACTATCTAATAAACAAATTACTAAATAAATAACAGAGTTTTTTCATTGTATTTTGGTATTTGTTCAATAAAATTTTGATCAAACATGTATACCAATTATTTCTTTGAAAACCAACATTTCAATCAGCCGCCATTTTGGATACAAGAATCGTAGGAAATTTTTTTTATGCCGTTTTTTTCGTTTCAAAGATACCTTTAAGATGATGTATCACACAATGGGTGTTCCCATTTAAACTATTTGAGTTACAACCCCTTGGAAACCAAAATTTCAATCAGCCGCCATTTTGGATACAAGTGTCGTAGAAAATTTTTATTTATGCAGTTTTTCTCGTTTTAAAGAGACCTTTAAGACGATGTATCACACAATGGGTGTTCCCATTTAAACTATTTGAGTTACAACCCCTTGGCCACCCCCTGAGAAGGGGTTGAAATTCAGTTGTCTGTCAAAAGGTAGAGTATTTGACCAATAACTTATCCTGAAAGTTACAGTATTACATCTATAACAGTTTCCAATTTATTGAGGTGTTCCCATACATATGGACCACCCTGTATAAGGGGCAATATAATACTATACTGGAGGCTTAAATGGCCAGAGAATCAATTAATCTTAATGAACCGCTTTGAAAATAGAAGCATGTTTAATGCTTACAATGAGTGAAAAATTAAAAATTTTAATATTTAAAATGCAGCAATGATATCATATTTTCACAAAATAACTAATTATTCCAATTACTTAAAATTATTGATTCATAAACCAGCAAAATAGATAGATGGAGGTCGATTATTCATTTGTTACTGGGTCTAGCTCCTTCCTTGGTTCTTTGATATTTTTCGGAAGACATAATTTCCGACCCTTTCCTCGTGGCTTCATCATTTTTTTTATAAAGATTCAATGCTTTGTTTAGGATTTAAGTTAGCGGCGTATATTTGCCGGTCAGTTTTTTATCCCCCCCCCTCTCCGTATTAGGGCGCCATTTACCCACGGTCCGCCCCTGCATGTACGTGTAAATAAATTAAAGATTAAGTCCCATAAATAGTGATTTATTTGAACACCTAAAGGAAAACATATAGGCTAAGTTATTGTAACAAGAACTAAAATAATATTTTGTTGACAATAAATTTGGTATAGTGTGTGTTAGGTTATAAGGTTTGTATCTGGGACATGCACAGTTTTAAGAAGCACCTCAGTAGCGTTGTTGGTTATGCTATTTTTTTGCTATTGCACAATAATTGTCAAGACAGTTTTAAAGGGATGTAAAAAGTGAAGGTCATAAGACGGCCGAAGGCAAATTGTAGTTGTGATGCAGACGGGGAGGGGGCTGTCTCATACGACTGCGCTACTCTCTAGTGGATGTTTCTTGAAGTAATAGTTGCAGATTTGGCGACTTCAGCACAGCCCGGTGGTAGGCCGCTTAACTATTTTTTTGCGTAGAATTTTTAACATGGAGCCTGTGCTAAGGTATGGAGCAGTGTTGCCAGGTCTTCCGATTTGTCGGAAGATCTTCCGATTTTTCGACAGTTGTAGGAAAAACGGATTTTTTTAGATATCTTCCGATTTTTTCCTCATGCTTAAAAACATAATTGTTAAGCAATTTGATAGTTGCGCTTTCCAGAAATCAGTTGTGTTCAATTTTCACAATGACCTATCCCATCAAACAACTTAGTTTTTGTTTAATAGCATTGTTTGCTATGCGATTTGCTTGCTAAGTAATTCATGAATAATGTTCTTCGGAAACCTAGACTCTCCTTATGTCATAGTCATATTGTTCCCGAATCTCGAGTCATTATGCAGAAGTAGAAAGTGTTAGGGGATAAATAGTTATACATAATTAAATTGACACTATTGTTTTGTAGACTCAGTTTTAAGTATAGTGTATTTATTCTATACATTATTTTATATTACATATTATTTTCTTCCGACTTTTCCTACAATCTTCCGATTTTTTTGGGTCCAACTTCCGATTTTATTTTTTTGCACCTGGCAACACTGGTATGGAGTATTCTGTATTCATTGCTAAGGTACAGAATCATCAAAACAATCGCGTTACTTTTCTACCGATAAATTAATAACTATCCAATCAACTGTATTCCCATTGGAGTAAGCTACAAACGGATTTCAAAGTGCTTGCAACACGGTATCATAATAGCTCTGGTGACGAGATTGGGAAACAAAATAAAGGGTTAAAGGGTACGTCCTTGTACACGCAGTATACGCTTTGTATGAGCGAAAGTGAAATTTATATTTTTTTACAACTGAAGGTCAATAATAATATACGATTGTTTCATGATTTGTTGTGACCAGATTGTTTTAGTCGCGAAGACAACTACATTGTATTTTGAACTGGGTTGCCCACAAGGGATGGCCATAGTGCTACTTCCGTCGGGATTTTATGGGTGTACTTTAAATTTTTGTACGAATATTTTAACGTGAAATTCTATATTTGATTGGTTTTCAATTAATTTAGTGGTTTTGAAACTAGCCTAAAAATAATCACATAGAAAACTTCTAAAGAATATAATTAGGCTAATGTTAAACTGTGTATCCGGTGGGAGGTTGCCCGTTAGATTTTCATTAGTGGAGGATTGCTACATTGAAATATTACCTACTAGGGACTCTGCCCATTCTCGCTTCGCTCGCCAACGCAGGCGGCGACACATGCTGAAGCCAATGCAAACATATTATTGTATATTGTGTTTTTTACGGAAATGATGATTGATTAGGACAGAAGCACTTGGATATAAGTTGGGTGGTCGGGGTAGTTGGAAATTGTACAAAACGTAAGACAGAGGTCGAAATATACACGTCTATCTCCAAATTTGTCCACAAATCCCTTATTTTATTCATCATTTTTACATTTTTTCAATTTTTTTATATGAATTAATTTTTACGGAAATGATTATTGATTAGGAGAGAGGCAGTTGGATCTAAGTTGGGCTGTGACCTGTACATAATGTAAAAACAGAGATATAGACACGCAATATCCCCAACATTTGTTCATAAAATCCCTAAATTTGTCCATAATTAAAAAAAAAATTGGAAAACGGTTGACCCTAAAGGCATCCATGTAACTTCCCGCTAAGTTTAATTACAACAAACACTATTTTTGGAAATTTTGAACTGCCATAACTTTTGAATGAATCAACCGATTTTTATGCGATTTGCGGCAATCGATGCAGTTTTTAAGTCCATTGAAAGAATCAACAACAAAAATTTTTCAGATGAAAAGTTTCGGAGAAATTGAGGAAAAACACTTTTTTTAATTTTCTTTCGTCCACGATATCTCGCGAATGAATCAATCGATTTTTATGCGATTTGCGGCAATCGATGCAGTTTTTCGAGACCATTGAAAGAATCGACAACAAAAATTTTTCTGATGAAAAATTTCGGAGAAATTGAGAAAAAACACTATTTTTTATTTTCTTTCGTTCACGATATCTCACGAACGAATTAACCGATTTTGACCGGACTGGTAGCGATCGACGTCGCTTTTCAAGGTTAAAAGCTGATTAGATTTTGGAATTGATCGGTAAAGCCGTTTAAGTTATTCCAAAAAAACCTGATTTGAAAATTTTTTATTTCTTAGTTTTTTTGAAATTTCTCAGAACCTACCGGTCCGAATTAGTTGAAATTTTCAGGAAATCTAAGTTTGATGGAACTCTTTAGAACGCCGTTTGGTAGGATCCAATCGGTTAAGCCGTTCAAAAGTTATAAGCTGGTCACATACTTACATACCCGTACACACACACATACATACAGACAGGGTGACACCCTCTCGGGAGTGGTCAGGGAAGATTCCTAGGACCTCAAAACGTCGAGATCTGATTGAATACTCGATTTTCGAAAAACGGGGTGAAACCAATAACTTCCCGATTTTTGAAAATTTTCAATTTTCTTAGCGGGAAGTTAAAAACTACAGGAATTTTAGGCTAGGCTATATATTTTCGGAATAAAATGTAGCCTAAAATAATAGTCCTCTACATGTTAATAACAGTTTCGTCAAAATCGGTTGAGCCGTTACGGAGTTTACCACGGCCAAACAGACAGACAGAAAATGTATAAATGTGTGTTTAGATTTTGGTAATGTGTGAATAACCTTAAGAGATTAGAAAAAAACTTATACTTTGAAATCACAGTCAGACGCTCCAATTTTATTTATACGTACAGATAATTCGACCACGCAGATGAACCGATGACGTGAGTTGAGCGAATTTTCAAAATTAAGTTCATACGATTTCAGGGTTTCAACCAACTATTTGGAAAAATGATCTACTCACAAAGGAGCTGAATAGCTGTCTGTGTGTACGATATTATATCAGTAGAATTTGTTTGCACCTAAGCCTCCAGCTTCGACTCACGCGCTGCTTCGTTCCAATCACAGCGGAAAAACTTGATTGCGAGTTTGCAGCCCGACCTTGCGGCCTCGGTTTATGGGCTGCTTCGCTTCGCTCGCATCGGGCAAACTCGGCCGTCGGCCTCGGATCAGAAGATGCCCTCCACGGTAAAATCCCCCATGTTAATTTGAACCGAGTACTTTTGCGGCATTTTACGTTTTGATCGATTTTAGGGGAACCAAGCGAGCTATAGGCCTACGGTCGAGAAAAAAAAATGTTCAGAATAATGTCCTATACTTATTTTTTTTACAAACCCCCAAGTAAGTTTCATTCTAGCACGAACAATCTTGAAAACATATTTTTTTGCGTCCGAGCGACTTAAACAACCAACGTGTGTTCCAAATTTGAAACAAATCGGACTTAAAATGCGGCCGTTAGGGACCATGATCGGTGCTCATTTCGTACTCCCAACCTTAGGTCTCGCCATAAGGGCCACTGCAATAGCTTATATTTCCTATGGAAATTCGCTAACAATAATAGTTGAATTTGAATTATATTTAAATTCCCGACTTACAAAATTCGGAGCCGTACAAGGTTTTGGTCCAACACCTACAAAATCATTTCTACTGCTAGAACGGTGGGAGCAACAACAGACGCTATTATCCACTTACAGAGAAGACAAATGCTGCATTTCCTCATTACAAGCACATCGTTGAAATGCAAATCTAAGTAATGTCTACTCATTTAGACTATAAATATAAAACATAAAAGGTCAGCTCCTATCATAGGAAATACGAAATTTGCGTAGCAGTGAACGTGTTACGGAGTACCCGCCCCTCCTTCGGCAAAAGGAGTCCAGGGATATGTTTGACCTCCCCAAGAAAACTTTTAAAATTTGGGAAGCCAATTTGGCTGTTCGGGTGAAATATTAACCCACACAGCATTGAGTCTGTACCTTTACACCGTCTGTGAATACACAAAGACCTATAACACACCAAGTACCGGTAGTGACCCAGCAGCTCATGCTTGAACTCTTGTCAAACATAAAATAAAGTAAATGTAAAATCAAACGGCACATAACATTTAAAATATATTTTAGTTCTAATCTCTTTAAAGAAAAATACCTGACTATAATTAATAATATACATATTTTCCTTTCCCTGGGAACTAAGGCCCCCCCGTAGGTATGGGCGCCCCCGAAACAAACGTCCTACGAGGGGAATTCTACAACTCAAAGTCTGCAACATTGACCTACAGATTGACTTCATAAACGTAAAGTTATCCACAAATATCACCTAACCTTAGCTTGTATAGGTTAGGTTAGGTCAACAAACATATCGTTGGGGTCTTTGCACGCGAGAAGATTTGCATTTCAACGATGTGCTTGTAATGAGGATATGCAGCATTTGTCTTCTCTATAAGTGGATAATAGCGTCTGTTCTTGCTCCCACCGTTCTAGCAGTAGAAATGATTTTGTAGGTGTTGGACCAAAACCTTGTACGGCTCCGAATTTTGTCAGTCGGGAATTTAAATATAATTCAAATTCAACTATTATTGTTAGCGAATTTCCATAGGAATTATAAGCTATTGCAGTGGCCCTTATGGCGAGACCTAAGGTTGGGAGTAGTAAATGAGCACCGATCATGGTCCCTAACGGCCGCATTTTAAGTCCGATTTGTTTCAAATTTGGAACACACGTTGGTTGTCTAAGTCGCTCGGATGAGTTCACTAGACAAAAAAATCTGTTTTTAAAGATTGTTCATGCTAAAATGAAACTTCCTTGGGGGTTTGTAAAAGAATAAATATAAGGCAATATTTTGCACATTTTATTTATTTTTACGCGACCGTAGGCCTATAGCTCGCTTGGTTCCCCCAAAATCGATCAAAACGTAAAATACCACAAAAGTACTCGGTTCACATTCACGTGGGGACATCTTCTGATCTGAAGCCGACGGCTGAGTTTGCCCGATGCGAACGAAGCGAAGCAGGTCGTGAGCCGGGCCTAGAGGCTGAGGTGCAAACAAATTCTACTGATATATTTCGTACACGCAGGCAGTTATTCAGCGTCTTTCTCGAGTAGACCAATTTCCTGAATAGTAGGTTAAACCCCAAAACATGTAAACTTAATTTTGCAAATTCCCTCAACGCACATCAGCAGTGCAGCTGCGTGATCGATTTTTTTTTATGATCCTTGTGTACAGAATCCCAAAGAAGAGATTTGTTTCCATAAGTTTAACTCAGTTCTTCTGCAAACTGCTGTTTTTAATGCAGTATGATGAAAATTATTTTGCCATTCAGTGACCCTTGATACGTAGACAGACAAAAATAATAACGATATATATATTATGTAAATGTGAGAAACTAAAAGACCGAGAGTACAAAACAAACGAGGTCAAAGGGCAAACATGCGAGGGTCGTTTCTAGCATCACAAAGTACGTTTAGAATACATTGTTAATCGTGGTGTAACGTTTCATTTCATCACTAAATGCATTTTGCCACCTCATCCATAGGAGCATTGTGTGTTGCATCCGTTCAAGGTTTTGTATTTTTATCCCTTCAACTCTTTTGTTTTAGTAAGCCAACATTACTTAATGATTGTATTACTTTATTTCAGGCTAATCTCAATATGAAGGAGAATTAGATAAACGAACATCACTGACAAGAGACTTTAACCTTGGTCTCTAAACGAGATTATCGCCAATCTGCTAAATATTAGAAATTCGGTATTGAGGGATAACAATCAATCATTTGTAAATAGTTCCATCAATCTAAACTAAACCAAACAAATATCTCTATTTGTAGCATTTATAGCTTAAACGGAAGAACCAATTTGGGTGATTTCTAGTTCAACGGATTTCTAGTTTGGAAAGGCAGGTTTGTTCTCTCTTGTTTTCTGTTTGTCCAGGTTATTTCAGAATAAGAGATTGGCTTCGTCCGCCTTTAAAAGTTTTCAGACACCATTCTGGCATTTCTCAGAATCAAAAATATTAATTATATTTAAAATGTTCCACTAGTTGAAACGGAATGCTTCGACCCTGAATCTTCTCTTCATTGTTAGGTGGGCTAAACATTACGTAAAAGAATTAATAACGGTTACTATAAGTACAACCTTCTTATATTAAAAGAAATAGGCTACTGCGAATCATTTTTCCAGTTCTGCCAACTTGACAAAAATCGACCAAAACGTAAAATACCATGTCGTAATACCATAATCGACAGTCCGATGACTGGGCGTGAGTGCCAGGATTGGTTTTGCAAACAAATTCTACTTATACAGGGTGTTCAGAAAAAGTGTCCCAAGAACTCAGGGCGTGATTTCCCGCATCAAAATAAGATGAAAAGTTCCAATAAACATAGGTCTAAAAATGCGCTTTTTTTACAAAATAATTCATATCTAGAGAAATGTTTGAGTGATTGAGTTCAAACTTGGCATGACGTTTAATGATCTATCTCAAGAAAAATAAGCGATTATATCCAATCAAGCGTTTCAAAATTGCCACTGTTTGAAAATTTCAAACCTAAATTACTCAAAAACCGTACATAAAAAAACGTCAAGACACCTTTTTCGTAACCCTTTTGATTCCGTATAGGATGGCCTCCCTGTCAACAGAATCGGATGAAGGATGTGTAATAAGTTATGTGTAATAATTGATTCGTTCAAACCGGCATCCTATACCAACACAGTACACATAACAATACGATTTATCCGTAATTATCCTTCATCCGATTGTTTTGACAGTTACACCATCCGATAGGGTATCAAAAGGGCTTCAAAAAAGGTTTTTGAGTAGTTTAGGTTTGACATTTTCAAACCGCCGCCATTCTGAAACACTTCGTTGGATATAATCTCTTAATTTTTTTAGATATATCATTGTTAGGTTAAACTTCATGCCAAGTTTGAACTCAATCAGTCAAACATTTCTCTAGATATGAATTGTTTTGAAAAAAGATGGTGGCTAGACAGAAAAAGCAGCATTTTTGGACCTATTTTTATTGGAACTTTTATTTTGATGTGGGGAATCACGTCCTGTTCCGAACACCCTGTATATTACATTCAGCGCCTTCATGAGTAGATCAATTTCCCAAATACAGTAGTAGGTTGAAACCCTTAAACATATAAACTTAATTTTGGAAATTTGCTCAACTCACGTCAGTGGTTTACTTGCTTGATCGAATTTTTGGTTTCAAATAAATGGTTGTGTTTATTTAGTTAACTATGGAAACTACATTCTGGCCTCTGTAGAATCAAACTTGTTGAAGACAAATGTAGGTACCGCGACGAGTAGGCTATCGTTTTCTTTAGTGCCTATTTCAACAGCCTAGACAGACTTTTTACCGCTGACTGTACTAACATATAGGCGTAACCAGGTGGGCTTTTTGGGAGCTAGAATTCCGCTCACGTCGAAAGAAATAGAATAATTCGACCACGCAGCTGAACCGCTGACATGAGTTGATCACATTTCCAAAATTAAGTTCATAGACCTATAAATGTTTTAGGGTTTCAACCAAAAATTTAGGAAATAGGTCTATTCACGACGGTGCTGAATAGCTGCAAAATGGTTCGCACGCCATTCCGCATATTGGGAGTATCTGCAACACACAAAGCGTTGCGTGCTTCGCACGCCTTTCCGCATAATAGGAGTATCTTAATTACACAATGCATTTCGTGCTTCACACGCCATTCCGCATATTGGGATTATCTTCAATACATAAAGCACGCCAACCTCCGTATTGGAAGTATCTTCAATACACAATGCATAGCACGCCAACTTCCGCATTGGGAGTATCTTGAACACACAAAGCATTGCGTGCTTCGCACGCCAACCCCCGTATTAGAATTATCTTCAATACACAATGCATTGCGTGCTTCGCACGCCAACCAACGGTAGAGTCCACCACGTGGCTTTAAACCGGGTACTTTTATGGTATTTTACGTTGTGATCGATTTTGGGGGAACCGAGCGAGCTATAGAGTCGCGTAAAAAAGCAAAATGTGCAGAATAACAACCTACATTTATATTTGTAGAAAAAACTCAAAAAAATCATTCCCGTAGGAAAAATCCCCAAAAATAGTTACTTCCTGTCAAAAAATGTGCTTCCAATTGTTGGATTTTTTTGGCTAACGAACTCGACGACCGAGGGACGTAGACAATCAACATGTGAACCAAATCGGACTTAAAATGCGGCCGCTAGAGTGCGAACACATATATATATATATATATATATATATATATATGAATTTTAATGACACCCCAAAACGCGTTCTGGGGACCATGATCGGTGCTCATTTGCTACTCCCGAGCTTGGGTCTTACCATAAGGCACTCTGCAATAGCTCATTTTTTCAAATGGAAATTCCTTAAAAATGAATGAATATACAGTTCCATGAAATCGTAGGGTATTATTTGCATGTACCTCATAGCACACACCCCTTATTACTTTAAATACCTTTCTACACTATGTTGAAGGATTTTCCTCCTTTCGGTCAGAGGCGTAACAGAGGGCCCGTCTAGGAAGGTAAATTTGCCCAAAGAATTACAAAAAATAAACGTGCATAGATTTAACAAATAATAGACCTAGAAAATTATACCAGTAAAAAAAACTATACGAGAAATTCTACGTCTTAAGACCTTCTGGGCATATTTTGTTGATCTAGAAAATGAAATCGCCTGAAAAATGGTCAAGTTATCGAGTTTTCACTTCGGAAAATGCTGTAAGATCTAAACTGTTTAAATAATTATAGTACCACAATAACCTATATTAAAGACCACTAAAGAATACCGTTGCGTGGCGGCCAATATGCACTCCTGGTATTTACCGCTTGAGCGCACAGTTTAAAGAATTATAAATGCGTCGAGTCAGCCGCGTTCAGTTAGAAGCGTGGGAAGAACGTGACAACGTCGCACTAAGGCGATTGGAGCGTTCAAGGTCTCGGTGTACACAAGCCCGTCTCTCAACGGTATTCTTTCGTGGTCTTTACTTTAGGCCTACTTCATTCAATTATCTACTAAAGGCTCGGCTCCCTAAATTCAAAACGGCGAAGTTGTGTACCAATGTCAATGTTAAATAACCTAAACATACCTTCACTTTTAAGCATATTTCTGTCAAAAAACGAAAGCTGTATTTTTTTCTTAAAGTAAAATAGATTGTGGGTGTTGTTGCTAAGGTTGTTTGCAATATCTCTTTTTGCAACTGAGTAAAAATTAATAAAGTTTACTATTTTTTTCATACGTTTATGAAAACAATAAAACGGTTTTTGAAAATGTAATCAACAATCAACATCCGCATTTGACAGTACTTCACAATGAAACCAAATTTTCAAATTTATTTCACGAATTAACGGGGAAAAATGACTTATTCTGTAGCATTGCTCTTATGGGAATCATATTCAATATGGCGGACAGGGTAGCCTCCCCTTTACAATAATCTGCATCTCAGTTATTAGCATGATAGGCTACTAACTTATATAGAACTAATAAAAATTATCCGCCATCTTGAATGTAACTTTTTTAAATAGGAAGGTGGTCATGTGATACATAATTTCGATGTAGAATTTCAAGAGAAAACCAACTGTGAAATTTGCACATCCATCTTCAATCGATTAAAAATGGCGGTAAAAACAACAAAATCGTATTTCCGATTAAAATGTGTCATTAGTTGGACATTAATGACCCAAAAAGGTTTCATTAAAATGTTTATGTATTTATGTATATGTGTTCGGCATTCTAACGGCCGCATTTTACGTCCTATTTGTTTTAAATTTGGTACACACGTTGGTTTTCTAAGTCACTCGGTCGAGTTAGCCAGAATAATCCAACAACACAAAGCACTTTTTTAATTTAAAGTTAATTGTTTTTGAGATTTTCCGTACTAGAATGAAACATTTTGGGGGTTTATATAAAAAATGTATATAGGAGAATATTATGCACATTTTGTTTTTTTTACACAACCTTACAGCCCCCTTCTGGTTTTCCCCAAGTTCGTAAATGAGTAAAATAACATACAAGTTCCATCATACAAATGTCTTCATACAAACTTAAATGTGTATAATAATTGTCCTATTTCATAATCATGCAAATTATCTGTTCTTACTGGAATATGGTGATGCAGTTTAAAAATGTTGACATTTAGGGTATTTTGAAATACCGGTAATCAATATTTGAATTTTATCAAATATATTTTCTGAGTAGCATAATATAGATATGCACGAAAAAAAGTTTTGACAAATTTTGAAAAACAATCCCCTTTTTGGCCAAAAAACCCCCAAAAAATCAATAATTTTTTTATAGAAACGGCTCTAACGATTTTGATAAAATTTGGCTTATTTGTAGCCCTTATGTACCCTATCATATGCAAAAAACCGCATCTTTCTAAATATCCTCGTTTAGCTAATAATAATAATAATATTTATTAGTTACTCTCCTAATTTAATGTATCCCCTCTCCTACTTTCAAGCAGGGCAGTCGCCCTGCCGCCAAGCTTAAAAAAAAAATAACAAACGCCCAAAACAACGAACGCGAGAAACGAACTGGCGGCAGGGAACCGACTGCTTATACTACCGAAGTACAACAAACGGCGTTTTGACGTTGTTCATATTCAAAAACTACGAAACCGACATCAATGAAAATTATAACATTTGTTGTCTGGACGAATACAAGTCGAATGAGACCAGAACGACATTTCTAGGTGAAAAATTCGCGGAGATGTGAGGCGCTGAAAATGGCGTTTATGACACGTTTTCGTAATCTTCTTATCCTTCAGCTATACATATTAAAACAAAGGAACTACCAAACGGATTTCGATGAAACTTGGTATGTAGGTGTATTTCGACGAAAAAACAATATGGAAAATGGAATCTTTTCAAAAAAACGTCATTTGACCCATTTTATCGCAATTTCAAAATTTTGAACCCCCAAAGTGCTAAAAAAGTTTGGGTCAAGAGATGTAACATACAAAAGGCACTTCTGCAATGCAAACGTGATCTCCATACCAAATTTCAGCAAAATCCGTTCATATGGGGAGGCTGTAGCCGTGTCTAAAGATTTCGATATGGCCCCAATCGATAATATCGATATGATTGATCGATATATGAAATTTGTTGTCTGAAAGAATACCTTTCGAATGAGACCAAGAAGAATGTTGTAGGTTTAAAATTCGCGGAGATATTACGCGTTGAAATACACGGCGTGTGTAATGTGTATAGTGCAATACTTATTTATGTACTTGTTTATGTATCAGCTGCACGAGCCGCCAAGCTTTAAAAATTTTTTTTTCGTTTCCAGTTTTTTTTTCAGGTTTCGGTGTTTGAAAAGTTTTCAGTTTCAGGTTCAGTGAATGGGTGGAGGAAATGAAGGGGAGAGGTGTGAAAGGGATTGTAAATGTAAAAGTAGCTTGGCCATTTCATTTGATATCATTGTACTTTGTGGTTTTTCTTATTTAAAAAAAATTTCTCTTATACACTTTTTTTTTTGTGATTGAATGATTTTTTTTTTTTAGGGTTGGCGTTTTTTACTTTTTTGAAGATTTTTTCGGTTTTATAATACAATTATGAAGTCACAATAAATCTGTTAAACACGTTCACTGCTACGCAAATTTCGTATTTCCTATGCTAGGAGCTGACCTTTTATTTTTTATATGTTCAGCCTAAATGAGTAGAAATTACTTAATCTTTTATTTTGGAACCTTTCTACGTAATAATCACTAATATTTAAAAGCGGACACACATGTGCGTCCGTAGCACATAGGCTTAAAATTGGCGTGCGAAGCATGCAATGCTCTGTGTATTGAAAATACTCCAAATGTGGGGGTTGGCGTACAATGCACTGTGCGTCGACCGCTTCTCATAGTGTTCAGTGTCAAGTTCACATGAGCGTCCTTAGCAGTGAACGTGTTAATAATTTAAATATGTTTGTGAGAAAGTGTGTGCCAGTTTCTGGTACCGTTTATTCAATGTAATATACAAACTAAGCCAAATAACCTAAGTCCATAATCAAGGCATGAGAGTCCAGCGAGAATAGGCCGAATTAATCATGTTCTACAAAGAACAATGGAAAATTAAATATTTATTAAAACTGGATATTTTGATGAAATCGAGTTCATAACATGTTGACGAACAGAAAATGTAAATAACAAATTTTAATAGTTTTTTATAGTAAAAATTTGTAGCCAGAAGAAGGCAATAAATAATAAAAAATGATGTTACAAAAACCATAGAAGCAATAAGCAGTTTAATGAATAAAAAGTGAGGGGAAAAAAGTTGGCAAAATAGGTCACATTTTCAACCCTGTAGAGGGAGAATTCAAACTGACAGCGTTAACGTCGTTAGTTGAAATGCAAACTCCAAGATCGTCACTACGTTCTGCGTAATAAGAAATATATAAAGTCGTGAGTAACTTGGAAGCAATTGAAGAAGTCTACTTTTAATATTTCTGTTTGAATAATATTTTTGCAAATATAAAAGCGAAAGGGTTTGAAAAAATTCGAAAATTTAGGGGGTTTGGGGGGATCAAAGTTATTAAATCACGATTTCTTCAAAACTACCGAACGGATTGGAGTGAAATTTGGTATGTAGCTTCCTCTAGGGCCATAAGTGTTCACTAAAAAAGGGTTTAAAAAAATTGGAAATTTTAGGAGGGTAAAAATTACTAAATCACGATTTCTCCAAAATTACCGAACAGATTGAAATGAAATTTGGTATGTAGCTTCCTCTAGGGCCATAGGCGCTCGCTAAGAAAGGGTTTGAAAAAATTCGAAATTTTAGGGGGAGGGTTTGGGGG
>JAGFPH010001682.1:15430-28750 GCA_018207615.1 Philaenus spumarius
CAGCATCCTTCTTAAACATATATATTATATACAACATTGACATAGTTACATTTTACTAAATAATTAGGGGAAAATATTAGTTACATAAAATTAAATTCACTTTACAAAAAGTCTATCTCTCACAACAGCTCGATTTTTATAGGTTGTCATCGATTATAAACTTGAGAAAATTTTATCATTTTGAACTTGTATAGATATTTGATGAATAATATGTGTGTATATAAAGTTAAATAAGGAATTAAAAGGAGCAAAAATTCATTTCTTTAATCAAAGATTATTTTCTCATTTTAAAAACATTGAATCATTCCTGATAATGTTAGACAATCATTATTTAGGTGTGGTAAAAGGTATATCAAAATAGATTTTAAAACTAGATTTCGCGAAAATATCCCTAGAAAGTCGCAGTTAACACAAAAATCTAAGTTTGCCGAACACCTCGTACAAAATTGTCACAACGTTATAGATATCAGTACTAATATGGATATTTTACACGAATGCCGAAAGTCTCCTTTTATGTCAAGTTTGGAGGAAATGCACATAACAACGCATTTAAATACGACACTGACAACACCCTTAATGAGAAGTTAAAATATAATTCTAACGTGTTGTTCAACGCTATTGACCGTAGAGTACACAGAGCCCGGTGAGTGAGAAAGCAACAAACAAGTGGGGGTGGGGGTGGGGTAGAGGTAGCAATCACGTGGAGGTTAGTTCCGTACGACCGGCTGGCCAGCATGCTCGAAGTGTGTCCTGTGTTTTTTATTTATTAATGTTGGACATGTATTGTTTTATTTAATGTTAGGTGTGCTTTTTGTTATTTGTGTTTCTTGTGACTTGACAATGGAAGTATAATGTAATCTTCTGAAACCGGTCATCGCTGAATAAAGGACACAGAACTGTTGACTGTACCTAAGGTATGTAACCTAGCTTAATACAAATTACAGTTCAGGAGGCTAACAATCATGTATAAAATATAAAAATAGATTGTTATAAATAGCAGCCGATCTCCAAATGACCTTGAAGAGAGTGGAGGCTCAACATTAACATTAGATACAAATTAAATTCTTTTTCAGCTAGTGGTTAAATAAGATATATTATTTAAGGATAATATTTCTTGTGAAGAACTGTCACCTACCCACACTTCCGACGCTGAGCTAGCTGGTGTCCAAACAATTACTAGGACAGTAATTCATATAGTTTTTAGAAACAGTAAGTTGTGGCAGGAAAAAATTATAGGAATATATAATATTATATACTGTAAAGAAGGGGGAACAGGGTGGGTGCATTTCGTCGCAGTAGTTTTGTGGTGTTTTTAAAAATGTTGCTAAAAAATTGTTTATGAGATAAATTTTGGTAAATGAATATAAGTGAAGATATTTGTAACTATCAAGAGACAAAATATTTACAATTTTCCAGATAAAATTTAAAGTGCCGAGCTGACAAATTAAAAAGTAAGATTCAAATTCACTTGTTTTATTTATAACTCTATTATGATGTTTTGTTTATTTTGTACATTAGAAAATAATAAAACTTAAACGTTTGAACTAATGGATGACAAATACGTAATACAAATTATCAATGTAGCCTGTAAATTTGTGTGAAACAAAAACAATTCACAAGTTTACTTAATCCTCTAGGAAGGATTAAGCATGATGGAATTGTATCCACCTACCAAAGAAAGAAAGATAACAATCTCCAGATAAAGAATTCTTTTAATCTGATCTTCCATTTGTTAAAACACACTGTATGCTAGGCAATGTGACCAAAAACTTGTTGAACTAAAGATAATTAAATAGATCAATTTCATAATACATCATATTGGAAACCCGAAGCGGCATGGAACAAAATAATTAAAAACCAACAGAACTAAGTTTATTTTCTTCTTAAAAACATTACAAAAATGTTCATTTATAAGATTACAAAGTTTAAAAAAAATTCAGCATTACTAATTGTAATAAGTGTTAAAATTAATGTTTCCCCTTAATTTACAAATCACTTACAAAAATACTTGGGTGCAATTTTATGAAGTTTCTTACACAGCAGTAATGAATAAAATTAATTAAACTTGTTTACACGTTAAATTCAATTTGTAAAACGTTTAATATAAGAAAGTATCACCACAATTTTCAATAAAAGTAAATTAAAATAATTAGTTTCATATTAATTAACATAATAACTGCCTTATAAAATAATAGCAATAATGTAAACGTCACTAAATTTGTAAAATCACTATCTTTGAAAACATATATTATATTGTGAGTAGGTTGGTTAACGTTTGCAAAAATGAAAAGTAAAGTTTGTTTTCACCTTGTTAAAAAACGATATAATTAATTAATTTTTTATAAAATAGTTAACAATAATAATACTCTTACAGTAAAAAAACTTGAATAATCAAAAATATAATTACAAATATATGTAAAACATTTTAACTACACTATGTAGAATTAAAAATAAAATACAAAATGTTTATAATTAATTAATTCTTGTACTTTTTTTAACAACTTCAAAAACGTAAGTTTATTACGGTAACAGGGATGGGTTGGTGGGTTGTTTATTAAAATGATTTCTATCTTTGAATGCGGTTATTTAGCTGATAGAATATAGAAAAAGCGCTTAAGCGGTGTAATTTTAGTTAAAAATTTCTATAAAATCTTGTCATTTAAAAACGTGACTACTTGATCAATCTGAAAATATCAAAATGGCAGCAGATTTTTAGAAGTTTTTAAGGGATAAAAAATAGTATTCTACAACAATCTTATACGCAGTTATTAGTGTTTATGGATTCAACTCATAGCCGACTAATATTTTCTTTTCAAAGAGACAACGGCAACAATCGTCTGCATATTTTAAAGACCAAAAATGGCTGAACGCTTACAAATATCACCAATTGAAATCAATATTATGATTAAAAATTTTAACTTAATGCTACATTCTAACAGCTCTATCAAAAATACCTCTCGTCCCCTCAATAAATAATATACAGTTATAGATAATATTTTGCATTGAAAGCACACGATAAATCTTGCTTTTTAGAAATATAAATTATTTCACTGTAAAACTAAATAGTTTAACAAATATATCTTACATATTAACTATTATTTTTTTTAAATGATATTATTTTAATGATTAGTCTCAGGTAACTATATTAATGGCTGTAGTTATCACAGCTCTAAATTCATTGGTGTAGAATAACAAAACCAATTAAAATTACATTATAATATTGTTTGGTAAAGTATAAACTAGACAAAACACTAAACAAATTTATCTGGGAGTATATTAATTTTAGAAATGATGTAAAAGTCAGTAAATTTAAACTTAGAAAAGAAAATTATAAATCAATCGAAATTTGAGTTTTAACCCTAGAACTGGCATGGTTTAAGCTGAAATTAAAAAGCCCGTTTAAAGCGGTTTGCAAGCATATTTTTAAAAATTCGCCAAAAATAGTAAATGAACCCCAATCCAAAAGTGTTCAATAGCCTTTTTTTAGAAAAAACTTCAAAGAACTCAAATATGCCACTAAAAATTTGTTTCTTTTGAAATTGTAAAAGTTATTAGCTCAAGAAACAAAAAATGTTCAGTAACGAAAGGAAAAAGTTCAACTTTAGGCCTACATAACAAGTAGTAAAAATTTGTTTGTATTTTTTTCGTAAGCGTAAAAAAGTTTCGTAATTTAGTTCTAAATATAACTGTATAAAAACATTTATCAATTTCAAATTTTTTATTTTGAAAAAAAAACAGTTTTTATGTTCCAAGTACACGACTGGTAACAAACCTAGCCCTAGATTGTAACGTCATTTACTAATATAGGCTTTGCCCAAAAATGAAATATTATTATAACGGTTTACAGCAATTCTTGGAAAAAATACTATTTTTATAGTGACATCTGATTAGAAGGCACCAACAGAAAGATAAAATCTTGACGAATCCAATTGGTATCTTTATAATAGCCAAAGAAATATTTGTGTAGATAGTCTTGAACGTTGAAAAAGTGGGAAATAACAGTACGATTGTATGCAGATTCGCCCGCGGAAATAGCTGTAACACAATATGCATATTTTAAAACGATGATTACGTATGTAAATATACGTTTTACAAAAAAGTTGTAAATACAAAAATTTAAGTTTAATTTATTTCCTTTCCAATGGTGCCAGTTTTATTACGATTGGATTATTGTAAGTGGGTTAAATTATCGATTATGCAAATTCTCGCTAAGGTTCGAGCGGGTTGCATTTGCGTCCGAGAGACTGCAGTCTGCCCCTTTGAGGGTTAAAGATTTACTCAGGTTTGCGTTAAAAATAATAGTCAAACATTGTTTTATAAAATCTTTTTAATGATGCGACACCTCTCTTAAAATTTAACTGGATAAAAACTTTTGATTGCCAACTCAGAAATGTCACACCAAAGCAAATACTCATTTATAAAACTAGTTTCTTTATAAGCTTATAACAAAAAATAAGCTTTGTAATATATAAAACAAGAATAATCCGGGACCTCAGTTTTGATATTAAAATTCATCTCGATTTTAAAACAACTACCATTAAAAATTAAGACACGCTTATGGTGGTTGATAGAATATTTAAATAATTCAACATTAATATTTGAATATAAAATAAGTTGTGCCAAACCACTTCTAGGTCAACTTTTGAAGTACTCATAGCTTTTGTAGCAGTTAGTAGTTCTAAGAATACCTGCTTTCACTTTCGAGGAATGGTCTAACTTAATTGTGACTGATGAATTTTGACAGATTGTCTAAATAAGGAACATTCTGCAAATAAAGAATTACTGAAAAGAGGAGACTGGAAAGATTTTCAGAAATTTTCAAGATCGCAATCTTGTTTCAAAGATGTTATTTCATTATACCCAAATGTATATACAGTAGAGCGTTGAAAATCCGAACTAATTGGGACCAAGGGGGGTTCGGATTATCAATTTGTTCGGATTTTTTTAAATAACCAAGAAAATGCAATTTAGGCTAAAATATATGCCCTTTAATCGATTAAAGTGGTTAAACAGTACAAACAGTAATGTAATAACAATACTACTTACATAATATGATTTAGAAGAACCTGCACGTACATAGTAGGGCCAACATGATTACACTTGTAACTCTCAATTACAGTACAGTACATAATTAAAAGTTCACTTGTACATTATAGTTAACACAAACGAAAAATAGAAAAAATACTGTATAGTACACTACTGTATGTACGACACACTGTTATAATGATTACACAAAGAGAAATGAATGAACTTTCTGTATGTTTACTGCTAGCGCTAAAGCAGCTTATTAGCGTGACAGTGGAAATACTGACAGCCAGTCTGTTGTGAGGGCGTGTGAGAGCAGGTATTAAGAACTGTTTAAAAAGAGATAATAATGTCAAACAGCGATGAAGATTTTTGTGAAATTTTTAACGACGCAATAATTGGAATTTGCGAAAACAAAATTTTTGCAGGGGCTGCCTCAGAACGCGTTCGGATTTTTGACGTTTCGGACTATTGGCGTGTATTAGCATACACTTCAATGTAAACATATTTCACTAATAAAATAAAAATATATATTTCCTAGGTAGCAAATGAAAATTAACTGTGAACAATATCCATCTGTCATCTATACTAATATTATAAACAGGTAAAATTTGTTTATTTGTTTGTGTGTAAGGAGTCATCTCTGGAACTACTGAACCGATTGAAAAAATAGTTTTACTAATAAAAAGCTACACTATCCCTGAGTAACATTCGGCTATAATTCATTTCGATAAAAACATGTTTTATTTCACTATTTGTAAATTTAGTCGGAAAAAATTCTTAGGGTAAGCCAAGATTGATGGACCATCATATTTCTTGAATGTATTTACATTCATTACCATAGCAACCAATTGAATACAATAACAGATAAAACAGCTGATTTCAAACTTTGAAGCAACTATTTGTATTTCTAACTTTTAGGTTAGGTTTTTATTAAAGTGTAGACCAGAGCCTTGCTGGTTCTTTTGACCTTTATTATAACTGCTGTTATAAAATATACGAAATAATTTGATTTGAACATTTAACATTATTTACCATCTTAGCTTTGGGGTTGTCATTAATCCTACATCTTTATTATAAAGAAAACATAACATGATTGTGTGTACAGAAAGTTCCAACGGGGGGTTTCCTCTAGTCAATAATACGATGACTGCTAAGATTACAATTAGAGAACAATCTATATCTCCTAAAATCAGGATCAATTGCACATGTGGCAAATGGCGCATTTACCAATGGGTAAACCCGTAAAACAATAATAATAAGAAATATGAAAATAAATACAACTGCTGGTTCTGATATCACTTTAGAAGCAAGTTTATTAAATCAGTTTTCCTTTACATATAAGGTGACTGTAGGTCGAAGTAAGGGCAGATGGCAACAAATTAATTAAAGAATATTTTTGCAATGAGAGCAAATTAAGAGATGTATTGCTTATATTGATCTAGGGTTTCAACTCGTTACCCGTAGTTTGAAAGAAGGTATTGGTGGAACTGATGTTTAGCCTGTACTGTTAACATTGTGTATAAGTAGGCTCTTGGTGGTGTAGGGGAGTCGGGCTTGATTCCATCTGCCATTTACCAAACTCGTATGCCGGAAAGTTTGTCACGAACTGGGTTAACTGATAGCTGTCATTTTTTTATTCAATAACTGTAATAGTGTTATAGCTGCCACAGTGAATCTAGTCAATAGTTATTATAACTAACTAGAAAAAATCTAGTTCCCTTTACTTCGTAGCTCTTTTATTTGAATTGATTTTTTATTGAATAAATTTTAACATTTTTATTAGATCTAAATACATTTCCTTTTATTTTACAAACTACAAACTATACCAACGTCTTTGCCAGATATTTGTTGGTCTGATTAATTTCAGGCCTTGTATAAAGCACCATGACTTTTTCCAAATAGTCTAATCCCGGACCAGTTGTAATAAAACATTTTATTTTATTGTAAATCAGCCAACGCTGCTGAAAGAAAAAAAAAAACAAGAGATGTCACCGGAAAACATTTTTTTAAACCACTCGACAGTAAGAAATAAGACGTGGGATAGTTTGACTGACTCAGAGATGAGAAAACGTGCAAAAGATCTTTCTTAATCGTCTAGTGTCAAATTGCTTCCAACAAGCATTGGGAAGTAAGGAGAGCGCATATTATTTCAATTCACTTCGTCCTTTGTGGTGGCAACGAAAGGTGTGATGGAGATAGCCAAATAAAAAAAATAAAAAAATACATGTGCATCAATAATGTAAAAACCACTGTGATTATGGAAGTCGTATAAAAAAACATCACAACCCACAGTACAAGCAGAATGTGCAGAACTATAAATGCAGTAATTTTAGTTTCAGAATCATCATATTAAGTTCAATTTATATAGACTGGCCTACAAACATATAACTGTGTTCATGGCTTTATACACCTGGTGAAAACCAATAAGTCATTAATGTACATAAACATCAAATTAAAACCTTTACAACCATTTAACAAAAAACTCTATTACAGTAAAATATTTACCATTTTACTTTTAATTAGCCGAATTTTTGAAGAAAATACCCGCTATTACACTCAACCCAACTTGAAAATGGTTGTTTGGAGGAGGGCAGGATTTTGTTTCTTTACGTTTCAGACCTTTTGGAGACGATACCCAAAAATTCATTAATTTATATATACGTTTTATTCCTGGATTGATATGTGGTAGTAAATATGCTTCAAAATTGCTGATTTTTTGGTGAAAGGGTCCTAGTAGGATTGTTCAGATAACGCTTTTTTTGTTAGTTTTTTGATCCGATTCAAAATGGCGGAGTTAATCGTTTAATCGGTTTTCGGTAAGGATTTGAGGAGTATATAAGTGTATGATTTTTTTGATAAGTGGTAATAAATATGCTTCGGTGAAAACCATTGTAGGATTTACCAGATAAGGATTTTTTGATTTTTCGATTCGGCACAAAATGGCGGCCTATTTGATTCAACCCAAAACGGCTTAGTTAGAGCGAGCAAATTGCATGATTTCTCCCACTCATAAACCCGAGTACAATTTGTGAGTTGTATTATTTGAAAGCCATTTAAATTTAATATAAAACTGTGCATACTGTGCAAAGGTATTTTTGGTACAGTTCCCGGAACAAGGAATAAAATTCATAGGAATCTCCCGACGCATGATTTTTTTTACTTGCTTTAAACTGAGTTATTCCCTGATAAGAAAATTCAGCTATAGTAATGCGGCAGTTCTGCTTACACTTTTTTTATATTGAAATTGTTAAGAAATTTCATAATTCATTTAAGTTATTAAAATAAAAAATCGTACATTCTTGCACAGCCACAAGGTTTTATCATAACCTTAACACCTCCAAGTTAATCAGTTTTACTTATTGTTTTGATTTACAATATTTTCATTACAGACCTTTACACCATGCCTAAAACTAAAATTATTTATTAAAAGCAAGAAAAGGTTAACAATAATATGGCAAATTAATACCTACAATAAATATAACTTCATAATATAAAGTCTTTCATAAATTTTGTATACAAACTATACAATTAAAAATTCCAGAATAATGAACATAAGAAGTAATTTATAAAAATTATAAATCTAATCCATAGTTTAGAAATAAAGTCATGAACAAATGTTTTATTTGATTGAAAGCGAGTGTAAAAAATTCATAATTACATTATTATTACATCAATACAGTTTTAGTTGTTGAAAACAATCATATTTAAACACCTTAATTAGTTTCCATTTTCGTTTTTATAACTGATAATTAATTACTAATATACAGTTATAATTTTAACTATTTCACAGCCTTTCTCCTGACACTTCTTTTCCTCTGAAAAGTGAAAATATAACTAAAAACCTCTTCCTTCACGTTCACTAATGCTTACTTATTTCTATAGATACAATAATTATAATTCAGGAACTTAGCTTGCAAAGTTAATGCTAACAAATTACCTTTTAACAGTTTTAATCTACTGTATTTTTGCTTAAATGTCGCTATCGTTTTTTTCAATTAATTGTCAATTACAGTTTTAAAAAAAGATTGAAATGAGCTTGGTGATGAATGTAATACCTCAAAGATTGTAGAAAAGTTTCTGAACGTCTAGAAGAAAAAACCATAGCTACACTGACATCCAAACCAACATAGAGGTATTACAATTATATTATAAAAGTAGATTTGTGGATTTACTCAAAGAGTTTCAAATTTACACTAAGTGTAAAAACAGTTCTCAACAACATCCTTAATGACAAGATTTCCTTTAAATCAAATTTAATTTATGATACACTACTACGGAAAGCCAACTTGAACAAAGAAATATCGTAATACTATCTGCAACAATCTGATTGGATGATGGGTCAGGCCAGCAGCATTGGCCGTAGACCTGAGGGAACAATTCTAACAAAACCCTCTGTCTGTTTTTACGAGGAAATATCAAAAAGTAAAGGGAAATTTTGATTTCCCTCCGAATCACATGTACGGCAACACTGATTGTTTTGTTAAAATTCATAATGTTTATCAGCTGTTCATTGAAAGTATTGTTTTTGTTAGCAACTTGTGATTTGAAACACTGTGTGAAATGAGTTCTCCTTAGTCCGATTGCACCAAGGAAGAAATGCGAGCAGTGATAAGTTTCCTCGATTCAGAAGATGTGAAACCAGCAGAGATTGCAGCAGCAGTACGGAGACAGTTGCTCGAGTGGAAGCAAGATCTACGAATGGATTGATCGCTTTAAAAGTGTTAGGATTTCTCTATGTGATGAACAGTGGCCTGGTAGACCTTCCACTTCAAAGGCTAATGACAATATTGAAGTGGTTAAATAATGATTCTTGATAATCGACAAATTGCAGTTGATGAAATTGTAAGTGAGAATGTAAGTCGGTGTCAATCATCCACGATTCTTTAAACTTTCGAAAAGTCTGTGCTCGCTGGGTTCCTCGACAATTGACCAGCACCCACAAAGGCAATCGTTTGAACATTTAAAGAACGTTATAAAGAAGAATGAGCCTCATTTCTTAACCGAATAATAACCGTTGATGAGATATGAGTAAATCGTTTGAACGAGAGAGTAAACGACAAAGTTTGGTGTGGAAACATCCTTCATCATACACAGCAAAAAAGTTCAAAACTCGGATGTCTGCAGGAAAGGTTATGATGCTGATATTCTGGGATATGGAAGGTCCAATTTTGGTTGACTTCAAACCTAAAGGTCAAACAATAAATAGTGACAGCTACTGTGAGCTACTTTCTGTGAAGCAGAAAATCAAATTAAAAAGACATGGTAAACTATCAAAAGGCGTGATTTTGCCTCAGGATAACGCTCGACCCCATATGGCCAAAAACACAGTCCTGTGCCTTCAAAATCTCGAGTTTCAGCTGTCGGACCACCCTCCGTATAATCCAAACCTGGCTCCAAACAATTTTCATCTTTTTGGCCCATTAAAAGAACAGTTGCGAGGGAATCATTATCGAGCTGAGGAAAAGACTATTGAAGCGGTGCAAAATTTTCTGAACACGAGACCAAAAACCTTCTTCCAGGAAGGAAAAAAATGCTCGTTAAAAGATGGACTGAGTGCATACTAAGTGTAGGAGGGTGTTTGTTGAAAAGTAATGCTACTATTATTTACACAATAATAGTAAGATTAAGTACAATAAATATATAGATTTTTCAATTTCACTTTACTTATTGACTTACCCTAGTATCAACTTAGTGACTTGATGATACTACTACAGAGTTTCAAAACCGCGACACTCTTTTCGAGGTGAGTGATAGACCACTAGACAGTAAAAATAAGCGTAAAACCTTAATTCATGTTTCTCAAATTCATTAAATTCTGCAGTTTCCCTTCTCATTTCCCTACCTTGGTATAGAAACCAAACTACTTAAAGAACTACAAGGAAGTTTTAACTTCACAAATACTATACTGCCAATGTAAATGATTAGGAAAAATGCAGAAGAGGATGAATGTTCTTTGTGATATCTGAAGCATTTAATAACTTTGTTAGATTAGGGCTGTTTTACCAAGTATTTTTTTAAAATTTCAATACTTTTTGATTGTTGTTCCTTTCTATGAGGACGTTTCAAAATTGAAAATAATAAATTTGTTGTATTTAGCAATCTGAGAGCAAGAAGAATATATAAGTTCTTTGAACCAGTCAGCCATCTTTATTTTGTTTGCACTTTACAGTTCGTAATACAGTGAATTTGATATTTAAACATTCTTAAGTCAAGAAAGTATGTAACGATTTCATGTAATTGCTATATTATATCTGCTACATTTCTTTTGAAACTTATTAAATGTATAAATTACAGTTGAAACTCTTCAGGTCCGTTTACGGTCATGTTTTGTGGTACGAACTAACCAAGTAAACTCAGGGAATGTAATAAATATAACTTTATTATTAACCCGTTTACTTTTTGAGTAGGTCAGGCTTGACTCTTTTATTCCGTGATAATTGCTGTTAGTCTACACATTGGTTAGTGGGTTAATCGTTTTTTCTTCTAAAATGCTAGTACTGATTACCATTTGATTCCAGCCTAGAATTTAATTTATTTTCAAACAATTTGCTCAGTTCTTAATTAAAAGCTACAGTATTTAGACAAAGGATCATATTTACATTTAATTTATCAAAAAATTAAGATTATTCACTAAGGCCCCAATCAAACCTCCTCTCTCTTACACTGCCTTCTCTAAGAAAACTTTTATATAGACTACACCGATTACACACATTTTACACGTTTCTAATTTAACTAAGAAATTATCGTTGAAATATTAAAAAATCCATCTTAAGTCCATAAAAAAATAAAGATTATAATCCGTCTTAGACATAAAACTATGAATTCATATTAAGGTGTTTAAAGAATCATTTACAATTTAAATAATTAATCAATGAAAATAAAGATCAGCTAATTTTAAATGTAAAAATAAAAACTACAGCTGATCAATACTGATTTGGTCCGCACAATACTTAAATATATTTATTTAAGTAGAAATTAGCACCAATCAACGCACCCACTAGGCTAATCCTACTGCATACAGAACCTCGTTGATTTCGTCGCAACTTCAGCGAGTGTTGCTAACGCCATGTTATTCAACACACCTTCTTCCACGACAGATGTGTCTGAACAAAAATTCACATGTAATAGTACACATAAATATAAACCAGTTTAGGTAGATCTTGGTGTAGGTAGGAAATCTTTAAAACGAAGATAGTTTGGTAGAATTTTCTAGGATGGAAGCTTGCATAGGAGTAGAAATGAGGTTGGATACAATTGTTGTATTATGTTTTTAAGAAGAAACAAACACATAAAAAAAAGAAACTTATCTTCTATTGTCTTGTAACTTGTCCTCGAGAATTCACTGTTGTTGTACACTATTTAGAAAACGACAATATTTAGCCAACAACAAAGACCTGTTTTAATAACTATAATTTATAAATAAACGTAAATAACCGTAACGTTGTTCATATAAGTGGGATAGAGTTATGCGCAGTACAAGTGTCAATAAACAATATGATTGTTCTGTTCTGTTTACAAAAGGTTTTGTCGAGATTTAACAACAGACAGAGATTGGGCAGAGCATCAATGACAAACTACAGTATCGGTACCTAGGCAAAATTCTTGGAAACCGGTACCGCGTCTAGAATTACAATACGTGTGCAAACACATAAGTCCTGCCCCCTATGTCCAACCCCCTTTCTACCAGATAGTAACCTATTTATCCAGCGATCCCTTTCACAGCACAAGAATTTATTTTTTGTGTTGAAAAAAAATTTCGAATTAAAAAAGTTGACTTCGAATTATCCATAATTTTTTTACATTGATATTAAATAAAGTTCAAGGGACCGAACCGAAACTTCGAATTAACAGTAATTTCGAATTAAAGACGTTCGAATTATCCAAGTTCTACTTATTTACAAAAATAACATCAAAACAAACTTTTCCCGGCACTGCTGACATCCCCCTGGCGACAAACGTACCCCCCTGGCGTGACATCGCAGCTCGTAAACGTTGCAGTGTAGTTAAACAAAAAACTATTTATGATTTCTTTAATAAGTAAGTTTCTATTTTTTACTGTGTATAAAATTACTTTTTTACCTCTGTGTTCAATACAAAATAGCGTATATTTAATAAAACTTTAATTTTTCAGAGATACTAGGACTATAAATAGTGGTTTTATCTTAACCTCTACATATTCCGTATAATTTGAGTTTTTCACAATCCGAGGTACTCTCGGTCCCATTTAACTTGAAATATCTGGACTCTACTGTATATACGTTAGCAACTGAAATCAAATGTCCTACTGATTAC
>JAGFPH010001682.1:28760-40534 GCA_018207615.1 Philaenus spumarius
ACAGTAACACTACTGATTAGTTTACTACTGTAATTTCAAGCTAACTTACCCTTTTTGTTGGATCCTGGTTCCAGACGGGTTATATTCTGCTTTGCAGCCTTTCGTTTTCTACTACCAACTAAACCATAGCAGTCTTTTCCTTGATTCTGAGGCACTAAAAACATAAACAATTAATATTAAACAAGGTATTATTGTACCTGTTTCAGCTAGGTTTAAGGACGTATCTAAACACAAGGTTTATGGATATTTGTCTAAATGCTTGCACTTCTATTTTCAATTGTGTCTATTGTATTTTCTGCCCCAATCATCAAACTAAGCTATCATCCCATTTTGTTTACTTTACTAACAGCTCACATTTGGAAAAGTGTACAAATTAAACTGTTGAGCAAATAGGCCTATATTAACCCTACACAAGCCCTGGTTGTAGCTAAAATTGGCGAGCCGGTTTTTAGTGTTTTGCAAGTATATTTTTAAAAAATCGCCAAAAATAGTAATTCCATCCCAATTCAAAAGTGTTCTATACCTTTTTTGTAGTGAAAGGTTCAAAGAATTCATATATGCAATTAAAAAATTGATTGATGTAAAATTGTAAAAGTTATTAGCTCAAGAAACAAAAAATTTTCAGTTACGAAAGGTAAAAGTTCAACTTTAGGCCTACATAACAAGTACAGTAGAGTCCCGGTTATTCGCCATTCGGTTATCCGCCATTCCGTGTTATCCGCCACACCAGCGGCACTTATTTAATTTAATTGTAGGCGTCAGTGATTGTAGCGGTACGTGTCTGCGATAACTTGCAAGCGTCAGTTGAGCGTACGTGACTGCGATAGCTTGTGGGTGTTAGTGTACGTGCTCTGTGTCTGACTGTACCATGAGAATTCCCCCACTACCACTGGCCCGACCCGCTTACTGTCAGCTCGTACGAACTCGTTTTGTAAACAACTGTGTCTCTCTAAGTGTTTAGTGCGTGCAGTGAGGTTATTCGTTAACATTAAGTTTTTGAGTATGATATGGTGAAAGTACAGTAGTTTATGTTGTGTTATTTAATCTTGATCTGAATTTTCTGTTTGTACAGATAATTCTGCATTAAATTTATTCGAACTGTAATTAGTTTCGGGACTTTTTATGTACAGTATTATATTGTGCCTTTACTGTATTTATCCTAACAATCTTGTCATTCAATTTCGTAATTTCATTGAAAATAACTGTATTCCATTATTTTTCTTTTCTATTTCATTTCATTTCATTTTTTATTGGCACAAAAACGTTCTACAATGTTTTACAAAGAACAGGTGCTTCGTCATTACAAATATCTTAATAAACTAACAATACAAAAGTCAACAAGCATACATAGGTCTCCTTAATTAAAATTCAATTAAAACAAAAAACATATAGCACACAACATAACACAAATACATAACACCTCTATACAATCTCAACAATTATCTTAGATTTTCCCCTTTCTAATGGTGCAGAATTATTAGGTCTAATTTATAGGATTTTCCATATATTCACTTACATTGTAATAAACTTTATCTAGTATTTTATATTTTATTTTCTCTTTAAAGGCACGCAAGTTTAGAATTTTATAATGATTCGGTAATTTGTTATACAATCTCATACCCGAATATTGCGGGCTTTTTTCAAATAATTGTAAGGAATGTTTTGACAATTTAAAATCTTTATTATTTCTAGTGTCATACTTGTGGTTAAATTTAGTTTCATCCGGGAATTTATCTCTAAAGTTATGAGTCCAGATTAAAATTTCACATAAATATAGACCACTAACAGTTCAAATACTTAATGTTCTAAAGAGTTTTTTACATGATCTATTAGGCCTAGAATTGGTCATCTCCCTAATTATTCTGGAGTCTAAAAATCTTATCAATATTTACAGAGAGGCCCCATAAAACAATGCCATATCTCAGTATGGACTCCACATAACTGTAGTACACAATTTTACACGTATTAAGTGAAACACTATCTTTCAAGTGTGAAAACATGTATGTTATTGATCTTAATTTATTTTGAATAATACCTACATGACACTTCCAATTTATATTTTCATCTATCATTACACCCAAAAATTTATGAGATTGTACAGCATCCCAAGATTTACACATTTGATTCTTATGATTTATAGCAGAGAAATGGATTATTTGAGTTTTCTCAACATTCAGTTTAAGTACATTATGACTGAACCAACTGTCCATCTCTTTCAAAGTATTTGCAAGTAATATTTTAAGTTCATCCATTGACTTACATTTAAGTATTGCAGTTGTATCATCTGCAAAGAGGATTAGATCTTTATTAATTGCTTTAGGTAAGTCATTTATATACAACAAAAAGAGAAACGGACCTAATACCGACCCCTGTGGTACCCCGAAAGTTATGTCTTTCCATTGAGAAATATATTTACTACCGCTTTTGTGCACTATGGTTCTCTGTTTCCTGTTACAAAGATATGACCTAATCAAGGAAAAACAACTGCCCCCTATTCCGTAATCATTCAACTTTGCCAATAAAACAGTGTGATCAACACAATCAAAAGCCTTGGACAAATCACAGAACATACCCGCAGTAATCCATGATCTATCCAAAGCCTCAGCGACACCATTTACAAAATCAATCAATGCCGACCCAGTACTGTAATCCCTTCTAAAGCCAAATTGTTTGTTATAAATTAATTTGTTTTCATTAAAATATTTTACTAGCCTAAAGTTAATAACCTTCTCAAAAATTTTTGAAAAATTACTCAATACCGAGACAGGGCGATAATTATTAATGTCAGATTTAATCCCTTTCTTAAATATTGGAGAAATTTGAGAGTATTTCAATCTTTCTGGAAAATTTCCCTCTTCCAAACATTGATTTATTATGAATGTAAGTGGTTCCAAAATTACTGGCACAGCAGCCTTGATCAACCTTACCGGTACCTCATCCCAACCAACCGATTTTTTATTTTTTAATGTTAAAATTATTTTTTTTACTTCACTTTCAGTTGCAAGATTTAAATTACTCAGTGAAAAACTTGCTTCACAACATAATTCTTAAATAGTATAGTGAAGACCATTCGCTGTTGCTTTAGAAATATTCATCCTTTCGACAATGTTTGAAAAAAAATCATTGAAAGCTTCAGCAACTGCAATAGGTTTATCTACAATACAGTCTGCATCATCCCTCAAAACTATCGAACGTCTATCTAGATCTTTTTTTAAATTTAGTTCCTTGTTTATTACCTGCCAAACCGCCTTTGATTTATTACTAGCATTATTTATGTAAATATTATTTGACATTTTTTTAGCAGCCCGAACAACTTTCCTAAAAATGTTTTTATATCTAATTACATATTTAAGAAACTCCACATCTTTACTAAATTTAGATTCCCTGTGCAACTCCCTTTTCCTCTTACTTGAAATTTGTATACCTTGAGTAACCCAGTTTAGAACTACTGACTTTTTCTTTGCCACTCTACAAAAAGTCTTAATTGGAAAAACATTATTGAAAGACATAATGAAATTGTTCAGAAAGTTATTGTAATTTTCATTAACATCTAACATAGGATTGAATACTAAGCATTTTTCATTTTTTAATAATTCAACAAACTCTGTAATTTTGTCTTCACTAAAAATTCTTCTACTAAATCTACTAGGATTTCTAGTAGGTGTAAATTGATCCATTTGCGGTAGACTTATAAATAAAGCTGTATGATCTGACAATCCCAGTTCTAAATTAAATTTTTGCAAGATTTCATATTTATTATTTGTAAGCACATTGTCAATACAAGTCTGACTATTTTCTGTCATTCTTGTGGGTTCTATAAAATGTACCGTAAAGCCACTACATTTCACGATCTCATTCAATTTAGAGGAAAAAGAATTTGCCTCTAAAATGTTAATGTTAAAATCAGCTGCAATTAAAACGTACTTTATCCTACTCTCTTTTTGTAAGAGTGACATCAATTTTTCTAGCCTGCTTAAAAATTGTTTCCTTACATTATAATTTGGAACAGTATAAACTGAAACCACCAACAACTCATAATTTAAAATTTCTATACTAGAACTCTCAAATACCAAGTCCTCATTTAAAACAGTTAGATCTTTCCTTACTTTGTATTCATATGACTTATCAACTAATATGCAAGAACCCCCTCTCCTATAATTTTTCCTTACATAAAAGTCACCAACAACAAAACCAGTCTTATTTAAACAATATAATAAGCTAATTGAGTCTCTATTTAGCCAGTGTTCATTAAGAGCAATCACCTTTACTTTTTGCCCCAAATCTATTAAAATCTATTACAGCTCTGATATTTTTTCTGCATTCAATCCCTGCACATTATAATGCATAAACCAGTTTACATTCACATTCAAAACCGTTCTAAATTTCTCTTCACATTCATTTGCTTTAAAATCTAACATATTACAACTATTTACTATTAAACTACTTCCATTTATATTTTCTACATTCATGGAACAGGTGGCAGTGTGTTGATTTCCCCGTTTTTTTGAAATGTTTGTTGTAATGCCTGAGAGTAGCTCCGTCCACACTCTCCAGTGCCCATCTGGTCTCCTTTCCTTTGCAAAACACAATTTAAGTCTCTACCGACAGTACTCACATCTTTAGCCTTTGATAACCATCTATCCAGAAAATTACATTTTTTACCAAACTCAGCGTTACCCAGAACTTTGGGTTTTTTCACTTTTTCTAGCCAGTACATAATACTAGTTTGTTTCAAAGCAGGTCTTTTTTGTCTTTCTTCAGTATTAGTTAGATTAATTAATTCATAATACCTATTAATTGCACATAACTTTTTTCCCAGCAATATTAAGATGAAGCCCTTGTCCATAGAAATGTGTGTTGTCTAGTCTATTGTTTAAAAAATTTACACTTATGTTTTGTATAGTTTTATTCGTGAAGCTATTTATTGCTTTATGAATTATCAAATTAGCAAGTTCACCTTCAGACTGAAATTTAGTATTTATTGGAATCTCTGTTAAGATTAAGTTAGTTTTTTTTGACAATGGCAAAATTTTACACAAAGCTCTGTTTATTGTATACTGGAATGGCAGCCCATTATATACATCATTTGCCCCACCTATTATTATAACAAAGTCATTTTTGTTAAAGTTTTTTGTCAGAGTATGAATATCTTCAATTACACCTTCAAAATCCGCTCCAGGTTTCACAATTGCACTCACACTGAAGTTCACTCCCAATCTATTTTGTAATAACTTAGAGCACGCTCTACCATGGCTATCTCCCAAGATTAAAATTCTTTTTTCTCTATTTCTGATTGGCTCTTCATTAACATGTACCTTAGATTTTGTAGATTGTTCAGAAACAGTGTTTCCTTTATTTCTCTGTATCTTACATGAATTTTCAATATCCTCCTTTAAAGAATGGCAGTCCAACTTTGTTGCAATACTTTCACTCAAAGTATAGCTTTTTTTGTTCATTGTAGTTAATATTTTCTGTGGACTGCAAGTAGGCATGTTTAACGTTACAAGTTTACCATTTTTTAAACCATTTACCTCACTTTCCAAACCAATAATTAATTCCTCTCATTCTAACACTTTTAAAGCAAGATTAGTATTTAACGTTCTTATTTCAACCAGCTCCAAACCTTGCTCGTATATTATTTTATTTAATCTATCTATTTCATGTCGCAATGTTATATTCTGTTCTATTATTGAATCACAATTTCCCTCCTCAATTTCCATGCTTGTATCTCCATCTTCTATTTGCTTGTCAAGAGATTCAAAACATTTTTTGCATAAAAATAAATTAGAGCTATCCATATATAATTCGGATGGTTTCAATTTTTGGCACTTAAAGTGGTACCACTTTAAACATTTGCAGCACAAGATACCAGAAGTTTTTACATTTTTTAAACAATCTGGACATATTTCATTATTTCGTACCATTTTTTGAAAATAAACACAAAGTTCTTATCTGACTGGTCCTATGTCAACAATCTTCAAACTTGAAGGTTTTAAGTTATTTAAACAGGTCTTGAAATTGGAGCTAATATTTACATAACAAAGTCCACATAAACCCAGTTTGAATGTTCAAAGCAAAAACTGTAGTATTCAGTTTTGAAATATTTTATGCTGATTTACTAGAAATCAAATTGTCAAATCCAAAAAGTACTTACATACAAATACTCCACAACACACAACAACACCAAAACATAAATTTTAGTTTAAAAGATTAAAAAATACTCAGTAAAAACTTCGTCAGATGAGGAGCAAAATAATACACAACCTATCTACTTGAAACATCTATCCAACTATTATATAGTATTACTGCAAAATATCGTATTTACTCATTAAATTAACAATAAAAAGTATTAATGGTGTAAAACGTCTATTATTTGTTCAACCCTCCCTATTATCCGCCATTTTAGCTTATCCGCCCTTCCACCGGCCCGTTTATGGCGGATAACCGGGACTCTACTGTAGTAAACATTTTTTGTTATTTTTTTCATAAGCGTAAAAAAGTTTTGTGATTTAGTTCTACATAGAACTGTATAAAAACATTTATCAATTTCAAATTTCTTATTTTGAAAACACCAGTTTTTATGTTCCAAATACAAGACTGCTAACAAAACTAGGCCTAGTTTGAAAAGTAATTTACCAATATAAGCTTTGCCCAAAAATGAAATATTATTATAACAAAGTGTAGAGAATAAATCAAAGAAAAGAACCGTGTACTTGTCTTTTCTTAGTTCACAAAAGTGTTTGAATTATCTTTATTTGAATAACAAAATGACATCAATCTAATGAAACTTCGCGGCGGTAAGTTACATACAAGAAATGTCCATTGAACACCGTGGGAATGAAACGGGCTAGACGATCTCACCAGACCGCTCTAATTATGTACTTTCCACTGCTGTTTAAATAACATATACCGGGTTATATCTAGTTTACTTCACACTGTTAGAAAGATCGAACTTTTCTCTACAGAATTGCATAAAAAAAATCTGTGAAAACATATAGGATTTTCTTCCTAATCTCAGTTGACAAATGTGCTGCTTCATTGGTTGAAAACTGTCCAATTGCAAGGGTCTACAGAAATCTTTATCATAAATCGTGTAAAATAGTAACATCTGATTGGAAGGTAGTTGTTTCAAAAAGTTCAAATCTTGACGAATCCCAAGGTAGCTTTATAATATTGATCAAAATATTTCTATAGATGGTCTTTGAGGTTAAAGAAGCGGGAAATAAGAGTATAATTGTATTGAAACAGGTTTAAACCAAGCTACAATTTTAAAACGATGGTTACATATGTAAATATACGTTTACGAAAAAGATTTAAATACAAAAATTAAAATATAATTAATTTTCATTTCAACGGTGCCAGTTTTATTATGATTGGATGATTTTAAGTGTATTAAATAATTGAATATGAAAATTCTCGCTATGTTCGAAATGGTCGCGCTCTACGCCCGAGAGAGCGTCAAATAGTGCAGTCTGGCATTTATAGGGTTAAAAAAATCTCTTCATTAAATTTGATCAATTATGTGAAATTCATTTCTAAATATAAATCACTGAAATAATAAATTTTGTTACAAAATCTCCTCACATAACATACTACGATTCATTAAATGTATAACTTTTTCCAACATACCTGAAATTGAAGATTTGTCTTTGATACTTAAATAGGCTACATTACTTTGAATTACACAAGAATTTTGGACATCATATTCATTTTTTTCTGCTTTATATTTTTCCTCCCTAATAGGCTTGTGGCAAGAGTAAGGTGGTGCATGCAATCTCATCAGGCCATTTTCGTTCGGTCTTTTGTCAAAAGTTTCATTCCGAACCTGGGCAAAATGATTCACTTCACAACTTTGTTTCATTACTTCAAGTGAATTGTTAGCTTTCTCTCCACCGTTCTTCGTTCTTGGTGATGATTTTTTTGCTTCGTCATTTTTATCCAGATTCGTCATCAGTCTTGAACTATGTTCTTCGTCGTTTTCAAAAGTATTTCTCAATTTTTCTTTCTTCATTGGAAAACCTGAAGCTTCGTAGGTTTTACGCATCAAAAGGATGTTTTCGGTTAGTTCTCGAATCTGTGGTAAATTGGAACCGTTATTTACCGTAGAAAAATCGGGTATCGGCTCATTTCTATTGTACATGACTAAACTTTCAAATGTTTGTTTAGCCTCGGAAAGGTTTTCAGTCTTTATGAAATTATTATTTTCTAAAACAGCTGACTGTTCGATAATACTTGATGTAATGGTTTCAGTTCTACGATGAGAACTGATAGGGCTGCTAGAAGAGTTTCTCTTTTTACGAGCTTTTTTCTTCAGCTGGAATTCTTCTAAGCTTAATGGAGGTAAGGCTTCAATCTTCTCTTCGAGGTTAAAATCACTGAAATTCAAAAACTCAATTAATGAATTACATATAAAATAATTTTACTGTTCTAAAACAGTAACTTATTTTCTTAATTATCCGACTCCCTAGTTAATATTAAGTTACACATGGATTTTACAATTAATCACTTACAGTTTTCAAATATTGTTTTAACTAGTTTTTCAATATAAACAGCTCTCCCTCTTTGTTAGTTTACTAATCTGATTTTTTTAAGGTTTAGATTGATCAAAATCAGTTCAATACTCGCCGAAATTAAAACAACATATGTCTACGTTATAAAAAAATAAGAATTTTCTACATATTTTACATAATCTTTTTATATTTCAGTGACAACCTATTTTTGCCAACAAAAATGTATTTGTTAATGTGAATGACATTTGGATTCATTATATTTTTTGAAAATGATACAATAATTTTCAAATTATAACTATTTTTACGCTGTCAAAATAAAAAAAATCTAGATTTTCCAACAATTTTATGCAATTTTAAAACATTTCACAGGCAACACATGTAAAGTATTTAAATCTGGTATATCAATAGCTATGTGATTATTGTTGTTTTTCAACAAAGATAATAGCGTTAAAAAAAAATATTTGAAAAGGATATCAAGAAAAAAGTCAGACTTGATGGTAACAATAATAATAAAAAACAAAATATTTACTTTCAAAAATAAATCATGTAATTAACCCATGAATAATATATACAGTATGGCAAATTGCAGATTGGTAAACGATTAGGATTATAAAAGTTTATTACTATTTAAAAAGTATTGAAGTAATTGGAAATCGATTTTTTTGGTGCACCCACCATGATGACATCATAAAAAGGCTGGTTTGTAAGGTCATTATAGAATAAGGTGACTAAATCATGAACTGGGAAAAACGGGCCACTCCCCCGGAAACTATTCATGTCCCTGAAGTTAGCACCGCCATTTTTGGCAAATCAAAAAAAGAAAGTTGTGCTGCACTTAATACAGTCAATTTGTTCTAAAAAGAGCCCTTGGCGGGAAAGTTTTGATTTCTTCCATTTTATATGTTTTTTGGGGTGCTGAATCCGAATCTGAGGTTTGCCTATAAAATTTTGTGACGCAACATTGAAAAAAATTCAAAAACATGTAGAAAATCTCATGTTTTGGCGGTTTTTTGCTTATAACTCGAAAACTATCAACTTTTCGTAAATAACCTTCCAATTAAAAAAGAATGTACATAAATTTACTACAAATTTCATTATTTAGGTTTTTTTCTTCGACGAACCGTTCGTACTCAAGCGCCAGTTGAAAATTGGCTTATTCGGCTGTCTCCGCAAAAACCCACATTTCCACTCCAAAGCTCTAATTTTTTATTAAAGGCTGTCATTTAGTGAATTCCTCCTACTTTTAAGTTGTATACAATGTGACTGGTTTCAATTGCTATGTCATCTAAAGTAATAAAACAATATAATATAAACTAAAAATCAAATTCAATGTTCCACGTTTTTAAAACAGACTAAATCTGAATAAATCTGCGTGGCTAGGAGAAATTATTGTATACTTTTTAGTCATTTTACGGTAGTGGAACATGCAACATCAGAACAACACGTTGACAGTCGAGATACAGTACTATTCAAAAGCAAGACAACACTGACGCACATAAGTTGTTAAATTGGTTCCACAAGCATCCTCCTTTCCCAGAGACTCCTGATCTAATGTCACTAAGTACAGATGTCGCAGATGAGAGGATCAACTGCCACTTGTCAAAAGAGATGGACATGCAAGGCATACAGAGCATTGTTGGTGGTGATTTTAAAACTATAAAATTCAAAATTAGTGAAAGAGTGCAGCCTCTTGCTATCATGAACAACTCTATTCAGATACAAAACAGGGCTGTAGTAATCAATCCAACCACGAATGACCATCGTGAAACATTCAAACGAAGAGCTACGAGAATTTTTGCGGTACGAACTTAGCCCCTACCCTCTCTCTCTCTTTTCGATGATCATAGAATGAGGAAAGGGACAAAATCGAGCTTATACAAGGCGTTTGCACCGACTGAACATTCAGACTTGAAAGATACAAAATATGTCATCGACGGACGGTCAAACGGCACCACACCCAGACGTATTCAGAAATTTGCTGCAAAACTATGTATCATATGTGAAGGCAAACTACAAATCAAATGCCATAGTCATTTTTAATGGCTACCCTGATAAAGATTGTGAAAGCACCAAACGACTAGAACGATTGAGAAAAGCGCGAAGAAAAATTTCTGCTGCAATATCGTTTACAGAATCGATGGTGCCCTCTGTCTCTCAGGAGAGTTCCCTTGCAAACTTCAAAAACAAGAGCCGGTTGATATTTATGCCAATCGAAAAATTTTATGTCGCAAAAATTGATTCACAGCAAGCTGTGGAGGGCGCTGATAGCCTAATTATCAAAACTGCTCTTTTGTTGGCCCCGTCAAATGAATAATCTGTGACAGTGGTGGGGCAAGATATAGACCTTTTCGTGATTTTGATTGGCCTGTGTAGCCCTGAGATACAAAATGTTTTCTTTTTGAAACCAGGAAAAGGAAAAGTGTCTTAAACACTCTACAATCCTCATCTTGCCGCCCGCCGACAAAACCCATCAGACCATTCTTCATAGAATTCAGACCGATTGTCATGATTTTTTGCATGAATATTCCTTATTCCTAGGCCAAGCTCTGCATATATACGGTTTTTCCATTTTTCATTTTTAACCCCTTATAAAATAAAAATGGCGGCCACACCGTTTCTCTCAGTGTAAGCTTTTTCCCAAAGCCAGTTTTTGGCTTAACCATAAGTCGAATTGAAAAACTAATAAGATTTTGCAGGTAGCAAATTTGATGTTCTACAAAATTTGTTCCTTGATGTTTTTCTGTATCTCTATCGGTAAGTTCACAAAATGGACGCAAACTTCACATTTGTTAAAAATCGTCCAAGTTTTTATATTTTAACCATGTTTTTATACATTTATTCTTTAGATATCTTCATAAAACCTTATAATTTTATGGAGAGAGAGAGAGAGAGAGCGCGCTAACTGCTGTCTTGCTCTTTCCTGCGCTACGACAGTGTGGCTGCTGTGACTGTGAGTGAGTTGTGGGGTGAGTCGAGATAAGGAGCCCGAATGGCTTTGCGTCGCATTTACTGAGTTGTAGTCCATTAAAACCAAGTCTGTTACTTCAACGAGCGAGGTCTACTGTTCACAGAACTACTAGTTATATTATAGAAGATAATCAGATTTCTGTATTTCTTACAAAATAGGAGACCTTCCTTTTGCGATTACCCTTGTAATATTTATTTCAACGTACACTCAACAATATTTACTAAAATTGCAATAATATTTTAAATTTCATGACAAAAAGATAACTAAAGGTTAACAGATTAACACCATATCTACTA
>JAGFPH010001682.1:63504-81553 GCA_018207615.1 Philaenus spumarius
TGTTCTTAACACGGTAAAGTGATGATCTCAAATATAAAGTTGTTTCACTGTTCACTATACTATTGTTAGGCCTACAATATGATTTAATTGTTTCCCTGCGTTAACATGTTTGCTACATGTGTGCTCGGGACTTGACAAGTCTGGTAGCGATGGAAGAGCATATGCGGTCAACAGCTGCATATAAACATCTGTAAACATCTGTCTAACTGTTAGCAAGTGAGGTTATTTGATGTTGTGCTGTATAGTCGCTAGAGTATTCAGTGACATAAAGCACTCTTTTGAAGTGATTGTTAGTGTGTCTACTTCAGTATGATTGATAAAGATAAACCTGGTCCTTCCCGCAAGAGAAAATTTATTGAAGTTTTTTTTACTATTCAAATTTAAATATTCTCTTATATACGAGAGAATAAAAATTGTAATTTGGTATTGTAAAATAATAAAGTAAATGTTTTTTGTTGCTATTCAAAATTAAATATTTTTCTTACGAGCATATATAAATAGTATAAATATATATTGAGCTTGACTTGCGAGAAGATATACTTGATAGAATAAACTTAGAACACAAAATCTCACAACTAATACGTTTATTAACTCAAACGCGTTTCAACGTCCAAGTCGCCATCTTCAGTGATGGACGTGATGCAAAAAAAAAAAATTATGTATTGTATGAGATTATTATAAGGTTAGTAACTTTTTTTAGTTATTGTTAGGCTAGCAGTGGCGGCTCCTTGTGTGGTTGTTTGGTTGCACAACCCACAAGAAATAAAACAAAAAATTAATCACATTAATATTTCTTTAAATATCAGTGCATTATCAATATCAACCTCATTTCAATCTAAAATTTATGGCCAAGAATGTCCCCAAACCGTTGAAAAGCCGAAGAACGTCAACCCAACCTTCGCGCGTAGCGTCGTGGAAGGCACTGCTTCTGCAACCAGAGCCTAATGCAGCTATTAGCATTGAAACTGGTGGGGATTTGTAGCTAATGTGTTGCTATGGCAACTCACATAAAGCCTTCAGGTGCATAAAAGTTCTACAACCAGCCACCAGGGGTTTGCCAGCCAGAATGCTTTGATGTTCATATTTCATGTTTTGTTTAGTGAATAATGCAAGACATTTTGAGGTTACGTGTTGTTAGTTTTGTTCTCGTATTTTGGCTAGCTGCGTTTGTTGTTTATTTGTTTTAGATTGTGTTAATATATTTTAGTGTGTGTGTATTTAATCTGGATTCTATTACAATAGTGCTTTTAAAACTTTTTACATTATTCTTCATAAGTTGTAGCAATTTGAGTGGGCCTAGACAGAGAGTGTAGTGTTGATTAGACGCCAAACAAAAGCTGTTAATATTCTTTTCATAATTAATATTCGTGCCATTCGTGATTTAATTATAGTTTTAAAGATAGGCCACAACCTTTACCAAAATGTTTGAACCAATTATCCCAAATCTATTTTCAAACATCCATACAATTCAAATAATAGTTTATGAACAAAAAAGGATAGGCCAAGTTCCTAAATAGGATATGAGGCGAGTTCATAAATTCGATTATGTTAATGTTATGTTTATTATCAAATTAAAATTCTATTAAATTTGCCCATCTGAAGAACAGACGGATGGACTTTCTTTTTAAATGAGGTTAGTGATATTTAAACATATTATGTGCCTGATTTCTATGTTATTCATGCATTATTTAAATAGTTTTTTTTCAGTTTATTTACTATTTTACTATTAATTTTTACTATTTGTAGGCTAGTACCCTTAACTGAAAGCTACAAATTTTTCACTTGTTCGTAATGGTAACCAAACCATTTTAATGGATTTAAGTTAAAAATGTTGTAATTAAAACAAAAACTTATAATTCCACGTGTAATTTATCATATAAAATAATGTGTTAAATTGCGTTCATATTCCATACCCTCCCCCCCACCCCGGAAATTCTCTCCAAATAATTGCAACCACCAAGTTAATAACTCACCAGCCGCCACTGTAGGCTAGTTATAATAACGCAAGGCAATTGGTAACGACCCACTAATGTAACGTAGTCTTAAGCCACGCCCCTTTAAATTCTGTATAAATACGGGGGATGGAGCACTTTAAGATAAGTTATAGTTTGACTATTGTAGCTCGTGCATCACTGAAGATGGTGACTTTGACGTTGAAACGCGTATGATTAATAAACGTATTAGTTATAAGATTTTGTGTTCTAAGTTTATTATATAAATAGTAGTTTATTACTGCACATAAAGTAAAAAATTATTTTCCAACTAAATGATACAAAAACCACATTCATAAGACTAAATAGTAACTTGCAAACAATTCTGTACATATTGTTAAAGAAAACAAAGATATTATGTTTTTAAAACCACAGGTGTATAAAATGTGTAACCAACACTTACAACAAAAATGCAAAATTCAAGCCACATGTGCTCTATCTATATATTATGCCCTGGACAGGAAAATGAGAAAGATTGAGTCATGCTGTTGATGAATCGTTTCAGGCAATGTTTTGACTTATGTATTATTTATTTGATTGCATTTACCTTCTGGTGTTTATGCCTTATGTTATTGCTTGTCATTGGTTTCTGTTATGAGTTGACTGAGATATCTTCTATTGTTCAGTCATTTCACAAATTTATTGGTGTTCTTGAACTGAATTGTGTTTATCAATCATTCATCATATTGTTATTTCTAAGTAAAGATAGACTCACACTCTCCTGTATGTATGTCTTCCAAACATTTGCATAGGAAAAATGAGCTATTGCAGTGGCCCTTATGGTAAGACCCAAGGTCGGGAGTAGCAAATGAGCACCGAAAAAACAGAACACTTTGGGGTGACATTAAAAATCATATATATATGTATATAATTGTTTGCACTCTAGCGGCCGCATTTTAGTTCCGATTTGGAACACATGTTGGTTGTCTACTTCGCTCGGATGAGTTGGTTAGTCAAAAAAATCCAATCGGAAGCACGTTTTTTGACCGGAAGTAACTATTTTTTTAGAGTTTTCCTACGAGAATTAATTTGTTTTTGTGTTTTTTCTACAAGTATAAATGTAGGATGTTATTCTGCACATTTTGATTTTTACGTGACTTTATAGCTCGCTTGGTTCCCCTAAAATCGATCAAAACTTAAAATACCATAGAAGTGCCCGGTTCAAAGCCATGTGGTGAGTTCTACCGTGGGGTTGGCGTGCGAAGCACGCGATGCATTGTGCATTGAAGAAACTCCCAATACGGGGGTTGGCCTGCGAAGCACGTAATGTTTTGTGTGTTGAAGATACTCCCAATATTCGGAATGGCGTGCAAAGCACACAATGCTTTGTGTATTGAAGATACTCCCAGTATGCGGAATGGCATGCGAACCATTTTGCAGCTATTCAGCACCGTCGTGAATAGACCTATTTCTCAAATTGTTGGTTGAAACCCTAAAACATAGGCCTATAAACTTAATTTTGGAAATTTGCTCAACTCACGTCAGCGGTTCAGCTGCGTGGTCGAATTATTATTATTATTACGAGATTTATTCTTTCATGTGTGTTACTTTGTATTACCGGTATTGTAATAATTATGTGTTTGTAAATTGAATGACATCATAAAGGTATAATTAATTGTTATGCATGTTAATTATTTCACTTTAAATGTATTGAATTGTTTTGTATGAAAATTTAAATTGTAAGAATTTAATAAGTTTACATTTTGTTTTTGAGACTTGCTTTATGAATTTTAAATTTGTCAACAGCAAAAAGAATAATAAATAAATAAATTGTGTTTAGAAAAAATGCGTCCTTTTTATATTGTCATTTGTAATTCAACACTATTGGATTTACTATTGCAAAACCCCATTTTGGTTATTATCACCAGTCAAGTAATTAAACATAGTAGGGCCTACTAACTAAATAAATAAATAGATAGACAACTTCAAATCTATTAAACGACCAAGCTTACACATAAACCAACTCTTAACCCTTTGCACTCTGGCAGGATTTTTAATATAACTCCTCTGGGCTCGCATAGCCAGTAGTGCTGGCCACAAACATTTCTTTGTCAAATATGAATTGTTGATGTAAGCTACGTTCCTCTCAGATCGGATGGCCAGCGTTACTGGACGAGTTAAAATCCCTCGAACACTCGGAAGGCCAGTAGGAGTTGACACACAAATGATCTGCATTAATTTATTTTTAGTAATTTTATTTTGCATGGATTGTGCTGAAACCTAACGTTCAAATCTTAAACTAATTAATTCCCGCTTTTTCTCTGGTCTGTGTTGTATCAAAACGAAGCAATATTCGTTGCATTATAACCTTACCAGCAGTTTAGTTTTACGTTGCGGTGGTCTAGGCTAGTGTTTTAAAGTTTGAAATAATTTAATAGAACAAAAGTTAATTAGTTTATTATTACTTTTAAGTGTTTTTTTTTTTTTTTAACAAGTACTTGATTTTGTTTTATTTTAAATTACTAAAAAATGTTGCCAGATAAGTTGTATACAATGGTTTATTTTATTCATTTAATGTATTATAACTATATATTTTCAGCTAAAGCAAAAACTCACCAATAAGAATATAATATATCTACTTTTATGTATTTCAAAATAAAAGAGTTACTAAAAGCCCATGATTTTGTTAAAGAAGAAATAAATACCCACTCACACCTTTCAGATTGTAGTGAAAAATAATTTAGAGCTGTTGAGTCAAGTTGGCGGCAGAGCAGACAACAGTAATGTAAGCGGTCAGTCAGGCTGGCCATCCGAGCTGTGAGGATGTCTAATTCGGTAAATATTTAGAGCTGACTGAGAATAGTGTATGGCCAACAGTACTGGCCATCCGAGTGCAAAGGGTTAAAATTAGTTAACAAGAATAAATACTTAAAACAGTAAACCCCATATTATATTAATATGTAACTGAAGGGCGGTTCACGAGAAACATACGTTTTTGAAATGAGTAGTACTCGGCAAGTCTACCCATGCCATGGCAAGTCTACCCATGACATGGCAAGTCTACCTATGCCATGGCAAGTATCCAAGTCATGGCAAGTCTACCCATGCCATAACAAGTACACCCACGCCATAACAAGTACCCCCATGTCAGTTAGCTTCATCATGCCGATGTAGAGTGTTCACTTACAATATGTGTTTCGAGTCTGAGGTTAAAACTCAACAAAGCTTTAGGCATAATTTTCGTAAATTGGGTGCTAAGGTGAAATTACCAGTTGCAATATCGTTTTGAGATAGGTAAACTTGAGCAAAAATACTGTAACACATACCTTACCCAAAAGACTTGATGTTTTGCCTGTATAAATTAATGAATGTAATGCTGGTCTTTATCAACAAAGCTTCATATTTGCACCACCAGCGATACAAAACATGTTCAAAGAATATGGCAATTAAAGGATTTTCATTTTATTAAATGAGGTTGTAAACAAACAGAACTGTTGTAACTGGGCTCCCAGAAAATCCTCAAAAGTGGCATCAGTGTCTGTCACACAGCCCAAAAATTTCATATCATTTTCTTCGAAAAAGATGGACACTTTAACTGTTATTCCCTTTGGTACCTAAATATGGACAAAAATTTTTTCTACTGAAACTTAGAAAATTAGGAATTAACACTGAAAATGTACAGTTCCAGCAAGTCAAAGGCTGGTGTAATTCAAGCATTGTGACGTGATCGAGTCATTTCTCGCTTCAGTGATGACCCCTGGCCTCCTAGCCCAGCTGATATTGCCATTTGTGATTTTTATCTGTTAAAGCACACAAGTAAGAAGGAAAAACGCACACTAGAATAACTGAAAGGCACAAAAACAAATGAAATCAATGAAGAAACACAGGCGAAGGTGGAGGCAAATTTCCTAAAATTATTTCAAACGTGTGCTAATGAAAATGGTCATCATTTGAGCGATACAATTTTCAGCAGGTAGACATTTCAAAATGGCATACTTGTAACTTATTTCTATGACAATCAATAGTCTGTAAACAAAATCTATTGAGTATTGTTTAATTTTAAAACATGTGTTTCCCTTTGACAACACTGTATAACTTGTGAAGTTATTAAAAATGTAAAATATTACAAAAATCATGATTCCTGCTAATCCAAGTAGGAAAATGAAAACAAAAAGTGATGTCACGACGATGGAGTATGGAATATATGGGTGTTCAAATAGATAGGCACCTGGAAATCACATTTTCCGCCATTCTAGCATTGGACAATCAAGTAATTTATGGTGACAAAAGAGTTGGAACTGCCTGTTGCATTAAATTTTTCAACGAGTGCTCTCTATGCCTTGTCGTGCTCGTTTCTGTGTGTTGCTACACTTTTTTAAATTATAATTATATAGCAAAGGAAACTCTTCCACAGTCTGAACAAAAGTTACGTTTGCACAGTCATTATCCAATAAAGACATTATATGTGAAATACAGTGGAAATACTATTCACAATTGAATGGAACACAAATCAACCCTGATCTAACCACTGACGAAATAAAACAAATGGCGAAATGTAGACTAGAGAGTGGTATATACGCATGCGCTGGCTGGAGATGCGTATGACATGTGTCGCCAAACATCGACCGATCGGTGTTTGAGTGGCAAGTGCATGGTGCAGCGCGAGGCACAGAAAATGCGCCACGCCACTGCTACTTCAGTGCGTAGGTCCAGTTTAAAAGCGTTGGTTGGTTTTCACGTGGCGTGCAGCCACTTGCAGCGAGCTGCATGCCACGCCACTTCAGTGTGTAACTCCGCCTAAGTTTATTGTCACTGGTTAGATTTTTGAAGTAGTCAGTCACACGCTTCATTGCTGGATATCACCACTGCCAATATACACAAATTAACTTTAATAAACACGATGCCAATAGCACAGCACTTTAAGAACATAACACAACTCTGACGGCACTGCGCATTGTCAATGCAACATAACGTAAACTATTTCAGTGCAGCGTCACAATAATTCATAGGTCTACTAGCGAGAGGACGGTTGCCGGAAGGGAGGGATGTGTGACTTGTGAGGGATGTTTTGACAAGTGGGGGAATGCACACACAGAATTTTCTAATCCGGTCTTGCTGCACTGTACAACAACATGTATATCGCAGGAACATAAGATATTTGTTCCTAGAGAAGTATGTATTTATAAGAGCTTCAGTCTTGTTTATAACATTTTATTAAGCAACTACTTATGAAATTAATAACATACATATGAACTTGTTATTACTATTTGAGTTAAAAATTTTTCTTTTCCTAACATAAATGAAACTAACAACATTTTTGTGAAATAACTTGCACATTTTTGGGGGGCTAAGCCCCCCCCAAGCCCCTCTCTTTAGCTACCACTGGTTGCTGTACACCACCATGCCGTGGACACTACACACCCTAGATCTAGTGCTCTCATTTCTCTAATAACTGACTGTAACTTATTTTATTGTCAAGGTCAAACTTCACCACTAACAGAACAATGTCTAATTTATTGAATGAATTATTGCAAATATTCTTTGTTCATATAAACACCTCAAGGTTTTATATAAATGTTAACTAAACAAATAAACATTTGAAATTTTACCTTCCTAATTTGCGTTAAGAGAGCAATGGCCATAAGACCGTCTGGCACACTACCCTTTGACAACTGTACATATAACAAAAACAAATTCTTAACTTATTTAAACTTACACAAGTAACACAAACTATACTTTAAAAAGAATATTAATAATTGCAAAGATAACTTAAACAAACAAATTATGCTCCTATTTTAAATGTAAACCCGTACAACACAAAAACAAAACAAAAGCAAAGAACTGAACATAAATTTGTAATTTAACTCAAGAATCAAATTCATTCTGTACAGTCAGGCCTGCCTGAGATATCCTGCAACCGCACCCAAATCCTCACCATTTAAATAACTCAAATACTTATCCTTTGTTAACTCAGATGAATTATACCAACCTATTCTTACTTCTCTCTAAATTGGACACCCAGCCCCAAAGTGGATTTTTTTTTAAATTTTGTCTAGGTTGCACAGTGAACAATTATAATTTATATTTTTTAATCACAATTTATAAATAATTCAGATAAAGCGATTCCCCTCGACATTTAAATACCCATCTAAGTAAAATTTATATTATCTCTAAAACACCCTATTTTTTAAATCGAAACAATACTCTCTGTGAGTTGAACAAAGAACGGAAGCCTCAGCTGATCAAATACACCTTCGCCCAATATCAAGTTTTATCGCATATAGCAATCCGAACAGCTGATTCTCCCGCTCTTCTCAGAACCAACAGAATGCTTCTCGGCTAACAATTGCCATTCCCTAAATCAACAAAATAGTTTTTATTGAAAATCTGTTAAGCTAAGATGTTAGGTGGAGCCCTGTTTTGGAAACATTTTAAAGATCCTTAAAATTTAAATTATATGTGCAACATCAATGTGAAGAAATAGATTGTTTCCTAGCCTGTAATTGAGAAAGTGCTTCATTGCTGATAAACATTTTACAATGCAATGGGCAAAAGTCAAAACAATACATGTGTACATAAAATTACAAACGTGTACATAGGCCTACTAAAAATACAAATTGTTATATTTTTTTAGACTAGATATTTTTTAAACTAGATTATATTTATAGATTCGATCTAGAACACAGGGAGGCCTATTTATATTTTGGCCTATATAACATAATATAGCTAGTGGTATTTGGTGAAACTAGCTAGAATTCGTTCGATGAAAAACGTAGCAAATGTTCGACTGTATATCGTATTCACGGTATCCCTAAACCTAGAACAAAATAGATTGACAATTTATAATATCGATCTTTAATTTTTTGATATTTTGGTGCTCTTGAATAAGTTAAAGTAAAAGAAAACTGATATTAAAGTTAAGGCTATAATTATTGTTATTATTTTTGGTTTAACCATAAAAGCATGATGGGCTATCATTGTATCAAATCAACTTTTCCCGTACTTGAAATACACACATCATGGTCTTCACTCGGATTTTAATAACAGATGACTTTGTGCTCTGGAGTCAGGTATATTCAGCTGCCGGCCTATAGGCAATTGTACGATTAATTTTAGGCAATTGTAAATAACTTACTTTTTAGATTTATTTCATAGGCCACTCATTCAGTTTTAGGTTTTGGTTGTGGGAATATACTATTATTTTTATTTGGACAGTTGGATGACTTAGTATGCATCATCAAACTTCTGTCTGTAAAAAGAAGCTTACTCTTATGTATCATGTCACAAATGTGAACCTCTATAAACTGCTCCATCCACTCATCACCATAGTATTCATTCATCTTAAAAACACATATGATAAAGAAATTACATACATGCTTCATTATATACAGAATGTCCCCAAACTCTCTGGACCCCTTTCGTAGATATGTTCCTGGGATCCAGACAAACATATTTCACAATATAAACATGGGTCTACGGTGCTTATTTTTCATCTGTCTGTATGTGTTTTTTCCAAAATACTTAATATTTTTGGAAGTAAAAAGGATATTGAGCTCAAACTTTGTATACCTATTTATTGCATAACCTTCTATCACTGTACAAAAAATTAGAACATTAGCTTAAATATTTTCAAAATGGCGGCCGTTTATATTTTTTAATATCAAATATCTCAAAAACCGCTAACTTTACAAAAAATTTACAAGAGACAAAAAAGTTTACTTTTTTAATGGCAAACACAATGGTTTTTTGTATTTTGTGTGTAGCTCAAAGGATAACAGAGATATTGACAAAATAAGGGAAAATTTATTTCTTGGTAGTTGTTAACAATACCCAGATTGCTCTAGAAACAAAATATTTTAAAGTTATTATGAGCTAAACTAATAACTTATTTGCATAATGTTTCGAGCACTTTCTGATCTGATTCAACTAGCAAAAAATAATCAAAATGTTCATATATTCATAGGTCTGGAAATGCTTCGTTAGAGAGAGCTGGCAAAAGATTTCACCCGTGTTTCAGATTACTGACAGAAACGAATCAATATTAAAATATGTAGGGAGTTAATTGAGGTGTAAAATTTAATTTAATATAAGTAAAATGAGCAGATAAATTTAATAAAACATGTCCCAGTTCTGTAACTGCAGTAATTGTTGCGATATTTGACCCAAAATGTAAAATTCGGTCTTAATAAACAGCTAATAGGCTACTATTATTTGTAAACATGGTCACATTGTTGTTATTTCTCATTTGATTTTCTTAATTGAGCTACAGTGACATTTGTACTTAAAAGATGGATATTTTATAAATCAATAATTTATTTTTTTAAAGATTTGAGATCTGAAACACGGGTGAAATCTTTCACCAGCTCTCTCTAACAAAGCAATTCCAGACCTATGAATATTTTTATTTTATTTTTTCCAGTGGAATCAGCTAAGAAAGTGCTCGAAACATTATGCAAATAAGTTATTAGTTTAGCTTATAATAACTTTAAAATATTTTGTTTCTAGAGCAATCTGGGTATTGTTGACAACTACCAAGAAATACATTTCCCTTTTTTTTGTCAATATCTCTGTTATCCTTTCAGCTACAGACAAAATAAAAAAACCATTGTGTTTGCCATTAAAAAAGTAAACTTTTTTGTCTTTTTATATTAAAAATTATAAACGGCCGCCATTTTGAAAATATTTAAAATAATGTTCTAATTTTTCGTACAGTGATAAAAGATTACGCAAAAAATAGGTAGGTATACAAAGTTTGAATTCAATATCTTTTTTACTTCCAAAAATATTAAGTATTTTGGAAAAAACACATATAGGCAGACGAAAAAATAAGCACCGTAGACCCATGTTTATGTTGTGAAATATGTTTGTCTGGATCCCAGGAACATATCCACAAAACGGGTCCAGAAAGTTCGGGGACACCCTGTATAGTTTTTCATAGTTGAAAGTTTCGATAAAATTGTAACTTAAAAAGTAACTTTATGTTTGAAAGTTTCATGTTTAGTAAGTCCACTAAAGTAATATTTTCCATGTAGTGATTTTGGATTTTTTTTACAACCAGGGAGGTTTTTGAAGTTCCAGCCATGCTAATAATATGAAGATAGCATGGTCCATGAAGTTATTAAACCATTAAAGGGGATAAATTAAGTTTCTTTTCTTACATTGTTTTACTTGAATCTTGGCTCTTAGTTTAAAGCCAATAGTTTAAAATTGAACATTTAAAGTGCAAAATCTTGATTCTTCAGTAAGTTAATCGTATAAAATCTGAACTCGTATAATGCAATACCTTGTACAATTAGCTAATAGAGTAGTATAGATCTAAATCCTTTTATTTAATTCTTAAAAATATAATTGCATTGCCCATGATCCTTTATAGAACTTAGGCTCTAATTTATCATGACTCATGGGGTTATTTATTTCAACAAGTGTATTTGGCTTTCCTTTGTCTACTAGCGGACTAAATTATAACAGAGTGATTAATGACATTATTGTAAGAACACCATTCTAACAAAACATTTGATAAAATCGGATGCATTGTACATTTCAAACAAACAGCACCTTTTCGTAAAAATAGAAGGATAAAATTTAGAACAAAGTAAGGATTGAATCTAAACTTTCTGACATACAAATATTATATTAACTGAAAACATTAAAACCTACTAGACAACTGTAGGCTACTGTACTTCTGTCTCCTTAAGGAAAATATATTTTAGACATAATAATTAATACACTATGTCAATTCTATTTATATTAAACTTAAAAGAAATATTATTTCACTATATATCTACTAAAATGTAAACTCTATACCTTTCTTCATTAATTTTTACTTTCTCACTAAACTATAAAGAAAGAAAGTACCGGTATAGTGATTGCAAAAAAAATCGATGTTGAGATTTTTGTGGAAATATCCGTTTTGGATATATATTTATATACCACTCTGAGTCCAAAAAAGTGGTCCTTAGAAAAAAATGTCTGGCTGTATGTATACAAAGCTAGAGAGAAAACTATTCAATCGATTTCAAACATGTCTCAATTAGGCCTGTATAGATGCACAAAGAAAAAGGTTTTGAAATTTTTTTTAAAAAACAACCCCCTTTTCAGCCAAAAAAAAACGGCTCTAACAATTTAGCTAAAATTTGGCTTATTTGTAGCTCTTAATGTACCCTACCACATGAAAAAAAAAACGCATCTTTCTAAAAATTCTCGTTTAGTTAATAATAATAACTGATTTTTGGGAGTTTTTTGGCCAAAAAGGAGGTTGTTTTTCAAAACCGTTTTTCGTGCATCTATACAGGCCTAATTGACATGTTTGGTGCAAGTTTGTTCGAAATCGATCGAATAGTATTCTCTCTAGCTAATAATAATAATATTTATTAGTTACTCTCCTACTTTAATTTATCCCTTCTCCTACTTTAATACAATTATGAAGTCACAATGAATCTGTTTAATAATTTAAATATGTTTGTGAGAGAGTATGTGCCAGTTTCTGGTACCGTTTATTTCCTTACTACTTGGTAAGTTAAATGCATTGTATATTATAGCCAAAATTAATACAAAGTTAAAATTAAATTCTTATGTTCAGTATTTTTAAATAGAAATTACAATTTACAATGAAATTCGAAGAACCTACTGTAAAAATAAAGTATAATATTATGTTTGGGGGAAATATAAAAAACATAAAAGGAGTAGAGTCAGCCATTAGTGATACTCAAGTATCAAAGGCTAAGACAAAACAGATACCGGTATGCATAAAATAATAGCTTAAAAAATTAACTAAATTGTCTTTAATAAAGAAGGTAAAAATAATAATTACCGTATACCTGCAGATAAGTTTAAATAAGAGAGTAAAGTTAAATTCAAAGAAAGTTTATAGAAGTAAATGATTTAAGTAAACATACAAAAAGTAGCATACCATAAACAATGTTTTTAAATGTTGATGCTTGTAGAGGCTTATTGGACTCATTATGTATTGCCACACCCATTGCATAACATTTAACTTTATTTAAAATTAAAATGGTTTAAATGTGGGTATTAAATAACTCTTCAAGTATACATCCTAATTTACATATATTGTGTAACAATATAATGAGTGGTTTTAAATAATATTATATTGTTTTTATTTGTGCAATAATCAGAAATAAAATTGTTACAATCATACAAAACAGCATCTTTTTTCTCAGAACTTTATTTAAAAATCTTTTATATCTGCAACTTTCAAAGAAATCTTTTTGAGAGAAAAAATTCAAAGACTTTTAAAACAAATACAGCAAGGTAATGGACATCCTAACTAAAGTGATTAATAGTTCAAATGAATTATTAGGATAGTATATTTATGAATAAGTTAACAGCTCATAAATACAATAATTCTTATAAGACAGTACCTACTGAGGAATTTAAATATGAAAATGATTTATTATAGACCAAAGAAATATGTATTTCCTTAATTACGGTATTAATAATCTGATTTGTGCTTGTTATATCATATTTCGATCATGACCTACATTACTGAAAGGACGATAATTAATTTTGGTTACTTTCTCAAACCACTTTATCACCAAGTTCCCACATGAGAATTTGGCGTTTGTGTTTAATTTAATTTTGACTGAAAACTAACCATTTTCAGGCTTAAAGTAATTCAAAGATTACTTCCCTTGTTGTCGATGCTTATAAAATAAATGGATTCGTCTTTACAATAAAATTTAAGTGATATCGACTCTGAATTCCAAGGTCACAACATCGTTACATGCAATACAACATGAACTGTGATGAAAACGACAAATTTTATTTAACATATTGCTTAATGAAATTTACAAATACTCACGATACATCAATCACAATATGAAAGAATTATTCTTGTATTGTCTTATTTTTTTAGTTTAACTTAACTTAAAAAATGCAATAACAGCGTAATGTTTAAATAAAGGAACACATTATTAGTCAATACTTACATATTTACTCGCCATAATGTTGACTGACGTCACTGTACGCCGATCTACATTAGCACTAAACAAACTAAACAGATGAATAATAAAGAAAAACTTGACTTAAATTTTAGACAACTTCTAATTACGAAGTTTCCTGTTTACGAAATGATTCACACTCTGTAAAACATCATCATTGAAAACTGCTCGCAGTTGCCATGAGATTCATGTTAAACAGTGAAGTGTCCACGAACTTCGCAATCAGCTGTTTACCCGGTACCCACCAGCTGTATGACTACTGTCAACCAATGAGCTTGCTTCAATATAAACTGCAATTAATGGAGTTTTATATTCGCTACCAAAACAAACTGGACTTTACTGTGTATTCGTGGAGTTTAAAGGTGAAAAGTGCAACATTTTAACATTCGGCATAATACCGGGATAAGTATTTAAGAATAATATAAACTGACAAATATAAGTAATTACCTTTGCTACGTTATTGAAATAACATAGTTAACAAACTACTACGTTGTCAAATGGCGCAAGGGAAAATAGACCTTATAGCTTCAATCAAGATCAGCACACAATTTTATTAATCACCGACTTTTACAATTTACATTAATGAATTATTTTTTTGACTGCATCGAACTGAATTGCCGAATTTTAAAAGATACGTATGTAACAATATAATACTAAACAAATATCAGTAAATCGATTAATAATACTGAAGTTAAAAATAAATCGACACTGACATTCTTGAGACAATGTGTTATTAGGATAAAAATGTAAACGTGAAAGCTGTTAAAAATAGAACATGTCATAATGACCGTAAAAATACATGCACTTCAATAAATTGTAAAAGGTAACTTATGTTCAAAATATGAATTAAATCATTTTCAATATTTGTAACATCTCAAACCTGTATTGTGATATTACTGTAATCGTAATCATAATTTTGTAAATCGTATTGGAAGAAAAATATTTAAGACATGACTCACCTTCAAGTAATTATATTATAGCCTCTATCTACTCTTAATAACTAACCGAGATCACTTGTCTTGTCTTCTTTGCACATTTGTTTGCTGTTATGCCCGTGATGTATAGGCAGTTCAATCAGTCATCGATCTATTATCATACTCTACAAGATAATAAAAAATCTTACGAAAAATTAATTCCTGGTAGGAAAGTGAAGATTAAGATCGTATAAAATATAGTATGACAAGTCAGCTACAATGAGAAATAGACATTGAATACTCTACAATCTGTGTACGGTAGCCTACAGAAATTAGGCTTGAGCATAATAATAATAATAAAGTATAGATTGTAAGCTAGTAGAAAAACATTCACCAATCACCATACAAATGAAACCAAGAGCGTAAATCTAATGAAACCAAACTATTTTCCTTGTGTGATTTATCAAATGAATGTAAAAAATATTAAATATAGGAATGCAATTTAAAAAAAATAAACGGTAGCCTACCTGAAACTGGCACATACTTTCTCACAACACATATTTACATTATTAAACAGATTCACTGTGACTTCATAAATTGTATTAAAGTAGAAGAAGGAATACATTAAAGTAAGAGAGCAACTAATAAATATTATTATTAGCCCAACGAGAATTTTTAGAAATATGTGGTTTTTTGCACATGGTAGGGCTACAAATAAGCAAAATTTTATTAAAATCGTTAGAGCCGTTTTTTATTAAAAAAAATAATAACTGATTTTTTTGGGGGTTTTTAGCAAAAAAAAAGGTGTTTTTCAAAACCTTTTTCGTGCATCTATGTTTGTGGTGCAAATTTATTCGAAATCGATTGAATAGTTTTCTCTCTAGCTTTGTATACATACATATACAGACAGACATACATTTGGTAAAAACCACTTTTTTGGACTCAGGAGGTCCTAAAACGAATAATTCCACAAACATCTCAACATCGATTTTTTTGCAATCACTATACTTTATACTACAGTATGAAAGTAAAAATGAAAAAAAAACTAATTTGCAAAAAATAGTTTTAAATACAGCTCCTGTAGCTATTTATCATTTTTATTTCTTCACATGAAAATAATACATTCTTGAAATTAAATTATACAACAAATACAAACAAAAATCTTTATGTATACAGTAACATTAGGTAGGGCCTACCTATCTAAAAAGTTATTAGAATTGTTTAGTATTCCGTTTCCATAATAATAACAAAGATTTCATACCGTATTCAGTTTTCCTTTGCTAAACCATTTGAATATTATTTGGCTCGCTACTGGTTTTGGTCACCAATATCCATATTGACCATATTTCAGCACACTTTTAATAAAGTTGATATAGCAGACAGTTTTTATCTTTTACTAGCTGGCCCGACCCGGCTTTGCATGGATAGACAAATCAACCTGATACTAATAATTAGCCCAAGTGTTTTAGTTCATTGTAAAAAAAAAAAAAAAAAATTTATTGTAGGCCTAACCTAAAATTATATTCAGTTTTTGATCCAAATCAGTTGTTGATCAAAATCAGCTGTTTTAAGCTTTTCATACGAACAACTGTTTTAAAATCAAAAGAAATCTTTCTTCTTCTTCCTTAAGATTGACCTTCCATAAGATTAACATTGAAACTTTGAGGGCCACTGGGGCGTAGCCCTAATGTCCTAGGACTTCGGTAAATGGCCTAAAACCTTCCCAAGGTTAACCTGTGCTACTATGCAAAATTTCAAAGCAATCGGATGGACGGTTTGGTAACGCATAAAGGACAAACATACAGACGGACATACATTGAATTTTATATATATATAGATGAATAGTTATGACTTATTTTTACTAAATTTTTTAATAGATCATTATTTTTCAACACTCTATGTTTAGACTGTTTAGTAATTGAAATAAACTACCACTAACTTTCCAAGCAAAGATTTATATTGCAGGATTACTTCATAGCCCCATATCTGCCTTGGAAAGATGGAAAAGTTAGTGGTTACTTTTTTGAAATACAGTCAAAGCTGTGAAGTTCCATCTTCTGATTTAGGTAACTTAAAATGTGTAGACCAGAAATTGATAAAAAAGTTCTTAAGACAGTTGTAATTATTGGACTTTTAGAATTTGCTACCTTATTGTTTACTGAAGGTCTTGTAACAAAATATTCTTTGCGACTAGTCTATATATAAAAAACTGGAGGTTCCGAAAGGAATTTTATTAGTTAAATATGTTTATTATAGTTGAATACAAGTGATATTTACTACCGTATGTTACAACCTTTTGTCTTTCCAAAATTGAAGAAAGGATTTATTTTTTCTGGCAAGATTGTGCTTCACCCACTAACACCGATCTTGCTGGTAATTGAAAAAATATTTGTTGACTACTGAATTGTATGTACAACAATAACTAATTGTTAAACAATTTACAATAGACAGTGATAAATATGTCCTCTGCTTATTTGTGTCTATGCAAGCATGAGCTGAAAATCCACTAAACAATCATCTTTCCAAATAGTCAGGTTCGTGTTGTATTTGTCAAAAATACTTTTTGCACTGTTAAACTTATGTAGCCAATTACGGAGTATAAGATTTTTACAAACATACTTTAAATTAGGGCCCACATGGCACATCTCACAGATGGGAAATTTTGACTGTCGTTTGGAAGTGGCGGTCAAAAGGGTTTTCTGACACGAGGTGGAATGCACAGAACGTAACTGTAAAACCAGTAATGAGCAATTTTGGGAAATTGATCGGTACCCCCTCAAAGAACAATTAAGTCACTAATAACTCAGAGCTAAATTTCGGGTTGAAAACAAATTAAATCATGTCAAACATGTTTGTTACTAAGACTCAATTGTTTTTTCAATCAATTACATTAATTCCTTTCATTAGTATAAACATAAATAACCTAAAATTTCTTCGATGGTCAAACATTTCTGATTATTTACATTTTATGCAAATAAACTACAAATAATGTTTATACAACATAGACTAATATGTAATATAATATTATTTATTAATGTCGTAACTTTGCTGGTTTGTTAGGTTAAGCATGAGGGTCCTTACAGAAGGGCTACGACAATATGCGTATTCATAAAAGACTTGGAAGGAATGATCGTCCTGGGGGGATCAGCCCCCAGATAACGAGGAAAGTAGACTGTGCTGCCGGGATCAGCCGACAGATCACAGTAGGAAGGACTCGTCCTGGAGGGATCAGCCTCCAGATAACGAG
>JAGFPH010001682.1:87412-111652 GCA_018207615.1 Philaenus spumarius
ATATCTTATTTTATTAATCTCTCTGTGACATGGACATAAGTGTTACACTGTCCTAGTTAGATCAATTTTGTGATTTCCTATGCCAATATGAAAATCACTTGCTGCTACCGTAGATTTACTTCTATTTTGAAACCTTATACAATGAGTCTTTCCAATATTTAGAGTCAATTTATTATTAAGAAACCAATAATTATCTAACTCTTTAAGAGCTGTGCTTGCTGTTTTCTGCACTTCTTTATAGGATTTATGTTTAACAATGACAGTGGTGTCATCAGCAAACAAAACTAAATTCCCAGATTTGATATGTTCTGAAATATCATTCATATATATTACAAATAAAATGGGTCCCAGCACTGATCCCTGAGGTACGCCATAAAATCCCAAAGAATTTGATCTGCATTTGGTCACATATCCCATGTTGTGTTGTGTTAGTTCTACGATTTGAGATCTATCTTCCAAGTATGACTTAAACCAGCGGTTCCCAAACTGTGCGCCGCAGCGCCGCGAGCTAGTGCCAGGTGCGCCGCCGTTGTCTACCAAAAAGGCCTACTACAAAACTTTGCGCCTCGGTACGTTTTTGTCGTTGTAATCTTTTGCGTTTGGGGAAAGCGCTGTGAACGTTGCCCAGCGGCCCCTATGTGTACGCTTCCGTATACGTTATCACACCGAGAACTTGAACGCTCCAATCACCGTAGTCTCGGCCGACAGCCCACTGCTTGCGTTCCAGTTTCTGCTATTGCTTTGTTTTCATTTGTCATTTGTTATTGTCAGTGTTCTGCGCGTCACGCACAAGTGAAGTAAATAATCAAAGTAGTGAAGCTGTTGTTTTGTTCTGTTTTTCAATTGTTAGTTATTAAATTTTTCATTAAAATGAAAAGATTCTTATAGTCAAATAAAACTGAACAAGGAAGTAAGCAAAGTAGTGCGTCCGAATCAACTTCTGCGAAGAACGATGCCGATACTGCTGAGGGAAGCCGTAAACCAAAATACAGAAAATATGACGATTTAGATTTTTCTTGTATTGAAATTAATAATGAAGAGCGCCCACAATGTGTTGTTTGCATGAAAGTTTTATCTGTTGAATCTATGCTGCCTAGCTTAAACGACATTTAGAAACTGTCCACCCAAACATGGTTGGGAAACCAAGAGGGTTTTTCCAAAGAAAGCAAACTGAGGCAGTAAAACAAAAGGCTTCTTTTTCTAAACATTCCAAAGCTAACAGCGATGCTCTTTTAGCTTCATACAAAGTAGCATATCGCATTGCAAAATGCAAAAAACATGGTTGCAGCAGAGTGAGTTTAGGTACTTCTGGAAAGCTATTCTTCCAAAGTAAAAATCATTTTCTAGTAGCACCTGAGTGAACTCTCTTCTAGATAGAACTTGTTTTTCATATTTTCTAGAAGCATGTTGAACAACTTTATACTAGAATAGTAATCGGAAAACAAAGTTCAAGCTACATGGAAATCAATAAAGGGATTATTTAAAGGAAATAAAAACACTGTAAAACATGATTTTTTCATTAAGCATAAAGGAATCTTAATAAAAGATCCAAAAATGTAGCAAATGTTTTAAATTCATCCTTTGTTTCAGCAGCTAGTAACCTTCTAACAAATAGTAGTATTGAGGGATTGCCGGTTTTGCAGATGCCTGACGCTAATGTCACATCTATGTTTTTGAACCCTACTCATGACCTTGAGGTTGAGAAAGTTATTAAGAACCTTAAAAATAAAAGGTCTTCTGGATAAGACTTCTATTTCCCCACATATTTAAAAAAAAAGTTACTCAAGCTTACTTGGGCCGTTGACAGATGTAAGCTCTTCTCTTTATCATGGTATTTTTCCTGATCAACTAAAAATAACAAAAGTAAAACCCTTGTATAAAACAGGAGACTCCTTGGATCCTGGGAACTACCCAATTGCTCTTCTGTCAGTATTTTCAAAAAATTTTCTTGGATAGGTTAAGTGCTTTTCTAACAAAGTTTAATATTCTGTCAAGAACTCAACATGGCTTTGTCAAAAATAAAAATACAACCTCTGCTATTGTTGACTTTGCAAATAAGGTGTACAATTCACTTGATAATAAACGGTTTTTAACTAGTGTATTTTTGGACTTGTCTAAGGCGTTTGATAGTGTGAATTTTGATATCCTTCTGTCCAAACTCAATGCTTATGGAATTGGAGGCCCAGCTCTTAAGTGGATAGGCTCTTTTATTAAAAATCGTGAACAATTTGTTGAAATTGGGTACTTAAATGAAAGTAGTGATATTAAATCAATGGTAAACTCTGAAATATTAAATACAGTTACTGGTGTGCCTCAGGGATCCGTATTGGGACCAGTTTTGTTCCTTTTATATATAAATGACCTTTCAAACTACGTAAATCAAGGAAATCTGATTCTGTTTGCTGATGACACCACTATATTGTTTGACAGTGGAAGCCAACCTGGAGATTACTGTAAAGCTTACACTGACCTCAGCTGTGTTTTGCAGTGGCTTCAAAGCAACAGACTTCTTCTAAATTATAAAAAAACAAATTGCATTAATTTTACTTCTTATAGGACGTTTAATCGCTCATGATCAGTGTTCATGGGACGTGAAGAAATTTTTGAAACGGATATAACCAAGTTCTTGGGTCTTGTGGTTGACCAAAGTCTCACTTGGTGACCACATATTGACCATGTTTGTAGTAAACTAAACACAGGCCTTTTAATATTAAGAAGATTGAGTAAAATTTGTTCAAGAAGCACGTGCCTCATGGTTTACTACTCACATTTCTATCCATATCTTAGATATGTAGTAGTTGTGTGGGGAGGACAATCAACTGCTTCTAACAGAGTTTTTAAACTAAAAAAAAAGCAATGAGGATTATTTTTAATCTGAAAGGAACTAGCTCATGTAGGGAATTTTTTAAAATTAATCAAATACTTACTTTCCCTTTGATTTATTTACTGGAAACTGTTTTATTAATTTTTTCAGAAAGTTTTGTTTCTCAGAAAAATGGAGAAATCCATGGTTATAATACTAGAGCAAGAGATGACTTTCATGTGACTCTGGTGCATCTTAGGGTGGCTGCGAGTGATCCTTTATCGAATGCTGGAATATTTTTTAATAATATGCCTGACCAACATTAAAACGGTCTACGAGGAGGATGAGGAACTAATTTTATTTCAAATTATAAATTTTTACATGTTAAAAAATAACAAATACCAATTCATAACGCTCTGTAGCATCTCATTTATAGTGTGGATTGTTGGAGTTTTGCTTTTGAAGCTAATGCCAATTAGTAAAATTAAGCCATTTTCAAAATGCCAAAACTGCGTGCTTCACAGTTCTAGCGAGTTGGTGTTTGGCTGTTGTCAAAGGATTCTGCACGCAAAGCTGCAAGAGAGGGCACTGTCGCTCCCGCAGTACAAACCCTGGTAGAAAATAGTACCTTTTTACTGTGTGATTATGATATCAGAAGGATAAAATTTCTTTGTTAGGCAGCAGATTTACATTGCACAAGCAGAACATGATACTTTGTTTTATTGTTAAAGTGTGAAAATATGTATACCTATTGTATCTACCTTTATTGGTCTTTTTAAAATAATCCTTATTAGAATTAAACTTCACACAATAAATACACGAACATATAAACACAATACACATTTTAAAAATATAAACTTTACGAAGCCTGATGATGTCTCTGTGCAGACGAAACTGTCGTAGCTAAGTAACGTTCTAATAAGGATTATTTTTAACAGACCAATAAAGCTAAATACATTAGATATAATTAGAATAATAATCCAGAGGCTTGAAATATAAAAATAAATAATGAAAATATATCTGAGTTTAAATTAAGAATATAAAGTTTAGTTAGGTAGAGTTAGCGAAGGTTATTGACTTTTACCTGACAGGTAAAATACCAGCAGTATTTCTTTGGTGCATGTACAAGATGACTGCTTTGTGCAGTATTTTATATTAATCCAAAATCAGCAAGATACACAATGACAAAACTAATCTGTTGTTCACAATACTGATATAATTATATATAGGTAGGTTGATTAATATTTCCTTTTGAGATTCTTACTCTTTTTGAAGTTTAGAACATTGTTTACCAATCCTTACTTTCAAATTATAATAAATTTATTAGATTCTTTTTGATCTTATTACTTTAAAGTCTATATTTATTTTTGTATAATTAATTTTAACTAATACTGTTTGTACATCCGACGATTTCTTGTTTCAGTTTAAGCAAATTATTTGTTACTTACAGCTCTAGATTTGACTGATTTAGATGGAAGCATGAAGTTTTCTCCCGTTGACTTTAATTTATTTAATTCCGAGGAACAAGAAAATCGACCATGTTATGATTTAGAATCAATATTGTCTCTTGTACCATATTTTTGAGAGGAAATAACGCATTCCATAACATCATGTTTCCAATAATTAATTCATTGTTATTCTTCAGCCAAAGAATTTCCTCCCATGACATAGTACATTTCTTTTTCTTCATTTAATTGAAAGTTATTTTTCTATAACAGAGTCTAAAAAACCTTTTCAAATTTATCAGCTTTCTCCGAAGAGTCTTTCAAGATGTTCAGAGATTCTGAAACCAGATGAATTATTTCTGCAATACCCTTTTCATCACAATAAACTGCAGTTCATCCTGAAGCAATTCACACGGTATGCAGCGACAGTTGTGTGCTATGTGTAACTAAACCCATGACCTTGCTGGGGGAAAGTGTTCAAACAATAGAAAAGAGCGGCAGACTCAATCGTACAGCCTGGCGAGACATTTGCGTAGTTGTGATCAGACAGTTGCCCCCCCCCCCCACACTAATGATGACACTTTAAAATTGTTGCGGTTTTTTAATACAGTAAGTTAATGTTTTAGTATGTACTGTAATTTTAGTGTTTTTAATACAGTTTGTTAGTACACACTACATGTATTTACTCATTAAAACTTTACACATTATCTAATGTTACCTAATTTTTATAATTGTAGGTGACCTCAGCTCCAATTATCGGGACCCTACTGTACATTAAAAGAAAAGTATAGTGTTTCTCTTTTTATTAAACGCCATGAATAATGTTGCCAATAATAGCAATACTGAATAGTTGTTTGTCCTTTCACTCAAGGTAACAAAAATATGATTTCCTGTTGGTACATCTTTATAATGTCACTCGGACATAGCGTCAACATTTGTTCGGTCCCTTCGTTGACGCTATAACCAAGTTCAACTTTACAATATTTTAAAAACCTTCATAAAAGTATAGTGCTACAGGTTTAACAGTTTCATTAAAACCTTCTATCATTGTCAAAGCTTCCACATCCTCGGCTACTTCAACTTGTATCACTGTACAGGTTTTTACCATGCCAAATGACTAGTCTAAAGATCTGGGGCTTTTACACAATTACAAGTTAAATAGTTTTTCATCACACTGTATCGGAAATAGTCACTTTCAATATCAGCTGTGAGTTCGGTCTAGATCGGCAAAATCAGCTGGAGATTTTTGCTGATCTCTAAATTAGTTATAAATTATAACACCAGTAGCGCTATCAATAATAATTATTATGATTTGAAATGTCGTCTTATTAATTTATTAGATATATTAACGATTTTAACAAAGAAACAAACGTGAGTAACAATACGAACTACATATTGATATTATTTACAAGTATTATATAAATAAACTTTTAACTTACTATTTAAAAAAGTAAATCTGTACGTTTATTCATGTACCAGTATCGGTAGTAGTGTGTCGTGTTTATCAACATTACTCGATGGTTTGATATCAGCCGTTCCAATTAATTTAGTGAAATTAAACAGTGAAATGTAGCGATAACATAAGGACAGAATAAAACAGCGAAGACCAAGATAAACTTTTCCTTGAAAATCAATGCCCATAAATTCTTAGAATTAAGGAAGGTTTTTATTTGCATCGCTATTGATATTAAAATCAGCTGATCTCAATAATTTAGTTAGTACTGTAAACGTAAACTATGTTGTCATTGTACTTCAGGAATGTTACTGAGAAAGATAGGTTATTTTGAAAAAAAATTCATCACATGGGCCAAAAGTGGCTTTTCGATACTCGCACATTTTTTGACTGAGGCTTCACTCGTTAAACTTGAGCTCTTATCGAAAAGGAAACTTTCAGACCTAGTGAAAAAATATAGTATTTACTTAATATTGGGTTTAATTATGAACTTAAAATTTGTAATAGAACTGTCAATGTATAATCACAAACGAATTTAGAAAGTTTATTACTTGAATGTATTCAGGAAAACAAATTATATTGAAAACTTGTAACGTAAAACAAAATAAACATGAAAGTTTTTTTATTTATGGTCAATGTTGAAGATTCACCAATGGCCGTCAGATGTCCTAGATTAATTCTTTAATATTGCTATGTCAACAATTCATGTAAAATCATTTGTAGTTTTTAAACTAATTTAGTTTGGAGTGTAGTTGACCAGATTGCTGGTTGATGATTTAGGAAATAAGGAGTTCAATAACCACTGTTTTAAAACATCCTTTGCGTTAGAACTGATTGATATGGGTTTGTGTCTTTATAAATCGTCTTAGACTATTTGATTTTCAAAGTGATCTCGCTTCGGAAAATATGTATCCCTTTGAAAATATTAAAACAAACTTTGTTCGCATTTTTTGTACAAGTTGATTTTATTTTTATATGAAAGATCATACCTTGAACTATTTTTCTACATAGTTTTCACTAATGTTCAGATAAGTGTCATAGCATGTGATCAGCTTATCCAACCCCTCCTCTAAGAAACTTCCCGCCAGAAATGATAGCCACAACTACACATAGTCATCACTTTCAAAGAGCTTCATGTGCAGGAACAAGTGGTCGGTGCCAATTCTGGGCTGTATCACACTGCACACAACAAAACTGTTGATCAATCTTTGAGTGTCACCAGCAGCAGTGGGAACACGACTTGCGGTCAGTAACAATTTCATGCAAAACAGTTTGTCATTGCTAATCTTCTGTTCCCTCAAATTGTCTCATCCACTTCCCTGACCAAGTTATCATTCACTACAGAAGGCCGCCCATTTCAATGGTCCATCGTAGACATTCGTTAAACTGCCTGACCCATTTAATCACCATTCCATCACTTATTGCATTTTTACCGTAAATCTCTGAAATCTGACGATAAATTTCAGCTGACTTAAGGTTCCTCGAGTTAAAAAACGGGACAACAGAACGAATCTCACAGTCGGTGGGTCAACAATTGTTTTAAACACTGCAAACGATCACAGAAAACAACCAACGAGACCAACGTTGGTTTGGTTCACAATAAATAAACCAACGAGAACCACGTAAGAACCTAGGAAATTACCTAGCGAGACTAAGGAGTGTGGGAGGAGCTGTCCAAAATGAGCAGAATAAAGCTGAATTGAAAAAGACAGAATTTTAAAACCTACTGAAATCTAGTACTTTTATATTTTAAAATATAGTATATGTAAATGTTTCAGATTTTAAAATACACAATTATAAAATATCAGATGGTTTCCATTCCATTGTACAAGCAAACTATTACAATACAATTCATATAAAAACAGAAGTCATTAATTTAAATATATAACAAACAAAATTCCAGACGTATCGTTTCAGTATACTATCGCACTAAGAGTTCGTCTTCTAATTCTGGAAATTTAAAGGTTGAATACGTTTTAGGTTGTAAGAAATTTGTATACTTCTAGAATAAATAGTTTATTGCTTAACATCTATAACAGTGAATTCCAAATTTTAAGTGCTCGATACGTTACATGTATTATTTTAATTCACAAATAAATAAATATTGTACAACAGTTTACGAAATGTGTTATATCGTCTAAGCTATTTCTATTATTTTTTTTTAATTACAAATAATATTATTCCATTCTTGAATCGATTTTAAAAGTTCATACGTGATGAGTATATTAAAGATAAGAACTGTGGTAACATTTTAATAGTCAAATATCATTTCGTGGAGATTCTTTTCACAATTAACACCCAAATGAACGTACAAACTTGTAAGTAAAACATTTAATAGATGATTTCAGATTACGTTATGTTAGGTTTAAAGAAATATGGAAATCATATGCAATATTAAAACAAAGTAAATTTATGATGAAATCCATAACCTCAATTTTATTTGTTGTCCTAAATTAAATAATATATTATATTATATGAATATAACTTAACACAATACCGACCTAAAAACAAAATAATTGTTTAAAAAAAATTTTAATTTACCTTTTGCCTTTAAATAATAATGATTATTCAGTCTCTTTTGTATCATGAAAAAAGAAAAGTTAAACGGATTTATCGTTGTGACAAAGTGTGAGGCGCAATACTAAAACAAGAGCTTAAACATTACCCAGACAATAAAACCAATAACTAATAAATAAAACTTTGATGAAATGTCAGTCTGAATAATATTTGGTTTACGGTAAACTTAAAATGATACGAGTGACGTTGTTGTGGGATTTAAATAAACAACAAAAACAAAAATATGCTAACATACTTTTTCTTCAGTAAAATGACAAAATAAGTAAATATCTATACATTACAAAATAAATAGTTGGCTGAACTTTTGAATTAAGTTTTAAGAAACACATTTCTTATAATAAGGGGTCTGCAAGATTGTAACGAGAAATAACTTGATATCGTTTAAGAATACAATTTATTTATGTATTGTATTTTTCACAATTTAGCCATAAATTTTTCAAATAACTCAGCAGGGAAGCGATTAGGATTTAACAAAATGTTATTCAAACTAGCTCGATACTGAAGAGAAATAACTTGGCATAGTAGGGATTGAGTTACTAGGGCTTTTAACTAAAATATACAAACATAAAAATGTATATATTGCCATATTTTGTACAGATCTTATTATATTAATCAACTGTAAAAAGGCATACAACTCAGGAAATTGAAAGAAGGATAATTTATTAATACTTCCCACACACTTTTTATTTTGTTTAATGATTTAAAATAGTATTTGATATTTTTCACTCTCTTCTCAAAAATATGGGTTTTCTTATCTCTGCACCTCATCTCTCTTCTTTTCCTTTTAAAAAAACTTTCTGTTTTCTTCTCAAGTCAAAAAGTCAATCTCGCATACCCCTAGTTATAAATTTGGATAAAAAAGGTGTATAAAAATATAATGTACGTTCATGGTCCAAACAATTATATACATAATTACATAGCACAGAACAACAATAAAACAATAATGTACATATTATTATACATATTTTTTTACAATTAAACTACCGTATGCATAATTTCTTTTACGATTAAACCTTTTAGAACAGCACTAGCAATAAAACCTACATTCGGTGCCATCAAATGTTATATTATAATTATACCTATTTGTGTTTTCTTCTTAATAAAATTGAACCTAAGCTTCAGCAATTTGACAGAAGCTAATTCACCGCTAAGTGGGTGACCAAAAAAACAGTTGCTATTAAATACGAAATAACTACGCTCTTTAAAAAGAAAAAAATTTACTTTATAGTAAAATAAATATTGCTTATCTTTAAGTGAAATACTGCCGATGAAATTGTTTGGTTAGTTGTTTACAGGTCCTATAATCTCTGGTGTTGAAATGTTTTAGTTTAAAACGACAATGTGTCATCGATTAGTGCTGCTAGTTCGCGGAGATGTTGCGGTTTGCTGCCAGTAGCAGGCGATGCTGCAGTAGGTCGACCGGCATAGCTGTAAAAAAAACAAAGTTGGCAAATTATAAAAAATAAAAACAATGCAAAGTAAAAATAAACGGTACCATATAACTGCCACATACTTTCTCCCGGTTGAAACTTTACACCTTCCCAAGAGTAGCATAGGAGGTGGTTATTTAGAATTGCAAAAGTAGGACATACCATGGAAAATATTAGATGCATGTAACACACATCCATGTTATATTATAATATTATTATTATTAAAACTATCCGATCGATTTCAAACAAATTTGCACCAAACATGTCAATTAGGCCTGTATATATGCACGAAAAAAGGTTTTGAAAAATTTTGAAAAATAACTCCCTTTTTGGCCAAAAACCCCCAAAAATCAGTTACTAATAAATATTATTATTACCTAAACGAGAATTTTTAGAAAGATGTGATTTTTTGCATATGGTAGGGTACATTAAGGGCTACAAATAAGCCAAATTTGATCAAAATCGTTAGAGAGCCGTTTTTGAGAAATTTCGGTTTTCCCATTTTTTGGGGGTAAACCCCTTAAAACTCAAAAATTAGAAAAAATGAAAAACTCCTGGAGATATTCCAGAACTACACCTACATACCAAATTTTATCAAAACCGGACCGTTGGTATGGTCTCCAGCACTGTACACATCCTAACAGACACCGACAGACATCATCAAAAAACCACTTTTTTGGGTAAACAAATAATTCCACTAAAAATATTTTTGGGTTCATGGAGCACCAACAATTTTCATTGTTTTCGAAAATTTGGATGAAAACAACACTTTCTCCACATACTACGCATAGGGGGGAGAAAGTAATTAGTTAAATGAAAAATGGAAGGGGTGAGAGGGAAAGGAATAGAGAAGGGACGGACAAGACAGATCAAGTACAAACTTCAAATTTATTAAAATAAATCAGTGAAATTTGTAAAGAGATGATTTTAATTACACATTAATTGGACCAGTGGTTTTGTATGAATGCTTCTTATTATCATGCCTTAACACCGTTTCAACTTAGTCATTGGATACTTTATGATTGAAAAATTCAATGAAATGGTTTATGCAGTGAGTTCTACTTTTTTTTATTGCTAACACAATTTTATCAAAATTGAAACGTTGAATACCGCAATTTTCAATACTGCATCTACTGAAAACAAATGCATCTTGTAACGTGCTGTTGTCTGCCAGCCGTTTACAAACAAATTTATTAATAATAAACGGTATCAGTTAACTGACACAAACTTTCTCCCAACTTACTGTAGTCAAAATAATATTGTTTTTAATCATTTTATTTACTACTTTTTAGAACAAAACAAAAAAATAATATTCTACCTACGTCAATCGTATAAAAAAGTTATTGTCCCAGGCGGGATTCGATCGCACGACCTTTGAATTACTGGCCGTCCTCGCTACCGTTGTGCTACCCCGTGCGGCTGTCGCCGTGATGCTAGATTGACAACATAAACTTGTTTATTTTTTAACATTTCCCCATAATTATGAAACGCCGAAGTTTTGATAAAAGCGGGTGGTGTCATTTTGTTTGGCATCTTAAGCACTATAAATACTGAAAATTTGATCAAAATCGTTAGAGCCGTTTTTGAAAAATTTGCATTTTTGTCGTTTTTTATTGGTTTTTTTGGGTAAATTACCCTTAAAAATTAAAAATTCCAAAAAATGAAAAAAACGCCTGGAGATATTAGGGTTTAGTACCTACATACCAAATTTCATGAAAATCGGACCAATAGTGTCCCCTCTGGTCGTGTATACATACTGACACACTGACAGACAGACACCACGTTAAAAACACTTTTTTGGGTTCAGGGAGCACCAAAACAAAAAATTCCACTAAAAATATTTTTGGGTTCAGGGAGCACCAACACAGATAATTGAACTAAACAATTTTTTGGGGTTCTGGGAGCACCAAAACAGATAATTCAACTGAAAATTCAAATTTGAACATTTTTACGAAAACAATACTTTCTCCATATACTACGTATAGGGTGGAGAAAGTAAAAATAAAAAAATAAAATAAATCAAATTTTGACAAGTTTTTTCTAAGTTAAATTAATAAAAAAAATAACCTTTTTTGCTGCGTAACAATTACTTGTACTATCATATTTTCAATTTGTATACTTTACTTTATTTATTTATTACCTTTTCAATTCCATAAAACATTATTCCCTTAACCATAACAAAAACAATCAAACATAACCCCAAAATTGAAAATAGGTTATGTTGTCGCCAGATCTGTGGTTGTCACAGCTGACTACCAAATCTCTGTTACGCAGATTGGTTTATTCATCTGTGCGTACAGTCATCAACTACTGGGCTGTTGATTCCAGAAAGACGAGATTTGTGTTCTACACACAGATCCCCTCCCCTGGAACCTCCAGCTGCGGCCGACGACTGACGCCATTTTATATTCCACTTAAAACTACACTGACTCTAATTTTATTAACAAGGTTCATTTTACCATGAAGTACTTTACCAAATCAACGAAACATAATAGTTGGCATTAATATTTTTAATGCCCCATTTTAAATTTCAAACATACACAATAAATAAAATGAATTTGGCAAACCATAGCTAATATTAGAAATGCAGTCACTCAAACACTCATTCTTACTATTACTATCAAATTTAAACATATAACAATTTTAAAATATCTAAAACCTTTTGAATGCAGACTTACTTTTTTATATAATTTTTTACTTACGTACGTTTTCTGATTTTATAGTGCACTTTATAACTTACAAACAAAAATGAATTTACGTTAGTTTTATTTATAAAAAAAATATCCCCCTGAAAAAGTTTATTGTTTATTAAAATTTAGCCTCACTGAATCACTGAATTTAGTTCTTTTTTGGTTTGTATATGCATAGTTCACCTTTTATACCATTGAACTATCCAAGAAGACACCCACGCTATCGGCCATTATAAAATAGCTTTCCATCACGCACATTTTCAAAAAACTTTCAAAGTCATTTACTTTGACTTCCCTCGTATGAATTTCACTGTTTTACGTTTTTTTTACAAAACACTGTCTCTACTAACGATGTAACATGTTTCACTCGTATTTCTTTTTGAAATACCGCAATTTTGGTACTTTTACAACATTTCACCAGCACACTACCAATACGTGTGATAGGTACGACAACTCTGCAACAAGTGACAAAGAAGCTTGGCTCCGTCCGGCGATGTAATGCGCATGATGATGTCATCTCACGTGATTGGTTTCAACCAATCATAAACGTCTTCTTGTTTGCATCTGTTCATTTCATCTATGTTTCGAGGCTAAATATCTGTTTAAATATAAACTGCACAAGTCGCTTGAGGCTATCTTCCTATGACGTAATCATATTATATTTAATAATTATATGAATTGTTTGTCTCTTTGAATTATGAAATTTACTTTTTTAAACAACTTTTTATGAGTTAATTGTTCTAAAAATGAGTTTGTCTGCATTCCCCTTTGGATTTCTATGTTTATTAATATTCTACAAAAATGTGATCTTTAACATAGGCTAAATCATCCAAAATTTACTTTGCTCCTCCCCATACGTTACACCCCTTATTACTTTATTAAATCCCTGAAACTCACATGTATCAGTTTATCTATTAAAAAACGGTTTACGTAGTTGTTTTTTTCTTGCAATTTCACATTGAAATGACATGTCACATGACCACCATCCCATTTAAAAACATAAAGTCGAATCCAATATGGCGGACAAAATTTCCAGACTCACCAAAATGTTGGATTTTTAAAACTATGCAGATCCGCATAAGTTTCTTCCGCCAAGTACGTCTCAGTTACGCGATATAAAGCCGATTTATTACTTAAAAACCACCCTGTATATAGATTAATTTGTATTTCACACACTGATTTTACAAAAGAGACATATGTTTTTAACATGTATGTAGTTACATCCGGATTGGAAGGATATTGTGGCACTCCCTTATAAATATAACCTAGTTCTTATTTCGTTTGAAATATTAGGCTCACACAATTTTCTTTAGAGTATAGTAAAAACTATTTTCGCCTACCTAATAATGTAATCAAATAACAAGTGAAAAATTAAGTGTAAGCGGAAAATTAAAGATAATAATACCTAATAATGCTTTTTCTGTGCCTCAACGGTAGTGTGCTTTTGATAGGCAATGCTTTTGTAGGCGATGGCGGCATTGGCAGAGGTTGGGGTTCTTTCGACCCAAAGAGCTTTGAAAAAAATGTTTTCTTAGGAACTTCAACATTGACAACTACGTCTTCCTTAGGGGCAACCGGAGGATCTTCAATCCTGCCAACAAAAAGGCAGCTTTAGAGATATTCTTTAGGGCATTTATGGTTAGGCCAAAATCCAGACAGAATTACTTGTGAAATCACATCAGAATGTTAGGCAAGTTATGTAGCCATCAAACGGCATAGAAAGGAGTAGAATAAGTACATTGTAAACCACAGACCAGATGATCACAAAAATTAGGCCTATTTAGCAGGTGTTTTATCAATAGTGAGTATTCAAACATTATAATATTATGTAATACTACATCCTTCAGTAGAATACAAGGTGTGTTAAAAAAAAAAACGGTGAATTAATTTCAACAGCAGCAACTGATGACTCTACAACCATTTGATCTAATATGTCCGATAGTCTGATCTGTTGAGGCAGGCAGTGTCAGCTTCCAGAACAGCTAGAGAGAGGTCATGTTTACCATGTCTGTCTTGCATCATAGATTTCAAACAATGCATTAACATTAAGGTGTGTTTCAAGTTGTCAAAGAAGCTCATGAAATGTTAAAATCAGTGTATGGCGATGATGTGGTAACTCTGAAGATTGTTTACAAGTGGTACGAGCGATTAAAAAGTGGAAATGAGTCGGTTGTAGATGAAAAACGGTCGGGAGGTCCTTCGACCTCAAAAACAGAAAACGTGCAAAAGTGGCCAAACTTGTTCATTCAAAGAGGTGAATGACTATTCGTGACCTTACCGAAGAACTTAACATCTCGTACTGGTCCATGCAAAGCATTTTAACCGATAATTTGCAAATGAAACGAGTGAGTGCAAAATTTGTTCCCGGAGGTTTGACTGATAAACAGAAGGAAAATCGCATCTCAGTTTGAACGAAATTGAAGGAACGACTTCATGCAAATCCGGACTTCATGGCCAAAATTGTAACTGGAGATGAAAGTTGGTCTATGGCTATGACCCTGGGACAAAAATTCAGAGTTCTCAATGGAAAAGCAGTAACTCCCCTTGCCCTAAAAAGGCATGCGTTGAAAGTTGAACATCAAATTCATGTACAGTTTTTTTTTATGATAGTGAGGGCATAGAGCGATTAGAGTTCGCTCCAAGGGAAACTGTAAACTCAGAATTTTACAAGGGGGTACTGAAACGTTTACGAAACGATGTGCGAAGAAAGAGTGAGAAAAATGGGCCAGCGGCGTCTTTCTTCATCACGACAACGCGCTGTCGCACAAGTCGCTTTTGATTCACGAGTTTTTATCCGGAAAAGGTGCCCCGTCTGTCCACATCCGCCTTACGCAAAAGATTTAGTCATGCGACTTCTGGCTCTTTCCAAAAATAAAAACACCTACTAAAAGAAAACCGTTTTGAGACAATTCCCGACATTGGGATGGCCACGACCCAGCAGCTGAAAGCATTTCCGAAAAAAGCCTTGCGGAAATACTTCCGGTCATGAATTCGATGTCGGGACAAGTGCATCGCTAACCAAGGACAGTACTTTGAAGGAGATTTATTCAAATTCTATAAGGGCTTATTACTTTGTAATAAAATGATTCACCGTAGTTTTTGATCACACCACATAAGTAGGTCAAAACCACTCTAAAAAAAAATAAATAATAAATAATTTGAAGATAAAGATGGTTTCACCACATTCAATTTAACAGTGAAAATGCTATAATTAGAGAGCAAGTAAAAACATACATATGATACGATAAAGATATAACCTATATCAATTGACAGACTGATTCATGCCAATAACATACAGTGAAGTAAAGCAATCTCGAGATAGCTTGTCTCTTCATGGTATAGGATTAAATATAAATCTTTATAATAGATAGCATAAAATCTAAAACTCTATAAGACACTATAGTAGTTATCAATATTATTACTGGTCGGCTTGTTGGGTACACATCAAGAGATAATATACTAATTAAATTATAAGTGAAAAAACATGGACCAAGACCGGGATTTGAGCCCAGGACCTTTGCCTTTCCTGTGCAAAACTCTACCACCGAGCTATCCTGATCCTACAGATATTGGTCGATGTTATCTCACTTGTACGGTTTTACTGCATTTAACCGCTGACGTGAGTTGAGCGAATTTCCAAAATTAAGTTTATACGCATATGTTTTAGGGTTTCAACCAACAATTTGGGAAATAGGTCCACTCACGAAGGCGTTGAACAGCTGTCTGTGTGTACCCAATATTTTAGTATAATTTGTTTGCGCCTAGTGGCCTCGCGAGTTTGCACCACTTGGCTTCAAACCGGGTACTTCTATGGTATTTTACGTTTTGATCGATTTTGGGGGAACCAAGCGAGCTATAACGTCGCGTAAAAAAACAAAATGTGCAGAATAAAATCCTACATTTATATTTTTAGAAAAAATTTAAAAAAAAAATCCATTCTTTTAGTAAAAATCTCAAAAAATAGTTACTTCCGGTCAAAAAACGTACTTCCGGTTGTTGTATTTTTTTGGTTAACGAACTCGTCCGAGCCACATAGACAGCTAACACATATACCAAACTTGGACCAAATCAGACTTAAAATGCGGCCGCTAGAGTGCGAACACATATATCCATATATATATATATATATAAATATATATATGAATTTTAATGACACCCCAAAACGTGTTCTGGGGACCATGATCGGTGCTCATTTGCTACTCCCGACCTTGGGTCTCACCATAAGGGCCACTGCAATAGCTCATTTTTCCTATGGAAATTCGCTAATAAAGTACGTGCTTACATAATTAGGTTTTACTAAAGGTTTAGGTTTAATAATAACACCTTAAATAGAGTATTACGTACCTTTTAATAATGAAAAATTATGTACAGTAGTTTCACACAATATATCTGTATTTTACAAATTACTACAGTACATATAAAAACAAACACAAAATGTTAACTTTCAATATTGGACTTCAACATGTTAACTTCATTGTGTATGGAAGAAGTCCTTTATCGATTTTTGTTTCTTTGCATTCGATTCCTTCTTTACAATGGTTGAACTGATTTTTCTCAACACCATTAGATCACACTGCGCTAGTCTCTCTACGTAGTGGCGGGAAGTTGAGTAGGTTATTTTTGGCTGAGACGATGGGCCCTTACGCGCTAAACTTAACTTCACTTGTCGCCGTAACGCTTTTGATTTATTTTTGCAATCGTGGTTAAGCCGCAGCGTGGTTAATCCGTTCGGAAGTCAACTGTGTTTATTTATTAGATAATAGTTCTAGAGAAATATAAAACCATGAACTATAACAGAGTGCCAGAGGGTTTCTAATTAAACTCAGCGTCTTCGACAAGTTTTTGTTGCCTTTCTTTATTTTCCAAGAACATCATTTTCAGAGCAATGTTATAAAAGTCAAGGTCGAAATATCATGACATTAGTATACTTAATGCCTATTTTAGTTGCTTCGTGTAGTGCCATACAGGATGGGGAATGGAATAAGCCTACATTAATAGGCCTACACCGACAGGCTGAACCGTACCTAAATGAAATGCCACCTACCCAAATGTGTTATTGCTTGTATCTTTATACTTTTAAAGTTTGAATGAACTACTGCCTTCTTTCACCTTTTAACTATAAACAATATTCATAAAGGTATTATTTTTTAGTGACATAATATATTGGTAACTTGTAAGAGAAGGGAGGATGAGTGAGAGGTAAGATGAGTGAAAACAAATAAACGTTCAGTCACTTAAGTCGTGCCATAAATGGATAATATTTTGAAGAGTAGTGTATTAAAATTGACATATTTTTATATTGTTTTTGTATTAAATATATAATGAAAATTGCTTCTTTAATTTTTTGTAATAAAAATTATGTTTTCTACAAATGTACCACTAGGGCTTTACATAAAAACACTTTTAAGTTCTTAATGTGTAGAAAAACCATTGTGAGTACTGTGTTGTTAGTTTTTTAAAGTAAAACTGGCTGTCACGCTGAATATTATCATAGATCATGAATAATAAATAGATCTTGCATCTATATGGCAGCAGTGTGGCGAAAATTAGGTTGTCGGGAAAATAGTGCATGATCGCGCCGCGAGGTAGCGCTAGGGAGCAAACATTGGTAGCATTGGTGTTTCACACAGCTTCCGTCGCTTCCCCAATAGATAGCGCCACTATCGTCAAATTTCCAGTGGAAAGAAATATTGCATTGGATCGGAGTTCTATTAGGTTATCCAAACACAATGATATTATGAACACTGTATTGCTCTGTAACACTATTGGTCTGTACTCACTAGTATAAAAACTTGTAATTCAAAATAGCTCCTTTTTGAGAGTGTTAAAGATAGCGTAAAATAGTAAATAGGCTGTGGAAGAGTTGAAATTTATAAGGAATTTAAAGTAGAAAACCAAAACAATGAACACCAATAATTATTAACCCTAAAGCCATAATCATTCGTCTGACAGACGATGCAAGTTCACCGAAATTCACCGTTAGCTATGCAGCAATGCAGTAGACATAGTCTACCCCATTCTACTCCTCCAAGTGCCCTGCCACAATTCAGCGAAAATGATCTTGAATTTTAAAGTTATGCGGTTGTCTGTGAGACGAATGATTAGGATTAGTGCACTTTAACATTCCACAAAATGTATTTTTTATAATTTTGATTTAAAACTTTAGTAGAATAAGTGGATATTCAAGGACTTCAAACTATAACTGTTAACATATTTTTTTTAAAGTAAAAAATAACATATTTTTTTTAAAGTAAAAAAAAAACTACAAGGCAAAACAAAGGTTACAAAAACATCTCAAAATGTTACCAAAATAAAGTTTTAAACATATTTTAACCTTGGTTAGTCTCACAGACGAATGATTATGATTGGTATCATACCTAAATGATTCTAGGGTTAAATGACCGATTAAGGGGGGGGGGGGGTCTACCAAAACTGATTTTTGAAATTCCTGGTTATTTCCAGGTTTCTCCATGATTTTCCTGGTTATCCTAATACGCATATTACACGGCATTCGGTAAGATTTAAGTGATCAACTGAGAGTAAGTAAAACAAGCACTCTCATTTCATCAAAATTTCAACAAATTAATGCAAATTCACCAACCAAAACTTGTTTCAAGTAAGTTAGAAAAGACAAAGATCATAAGGTTTGGATTCACATGTTACTATTAAAATATATTATTTTTAAGATAAGAGAACAATTTTATAAGACATACCTATTTGTACTTCTTGAAGACTCTTGCACTGCAAATTTTATTTCAGACTGATAATTCTAACTTTTCTCGTTTTCTTAAACAAGTTTATACTGACCTTCATTACTCGAGGGTTAAATAGACTAAAAGTTACTATTAGAGAACTGAAATTTATCATAAATCTTTTAACCCATCACCAATGGTGATCGCCTCTTCATTCATATAACTGTTGAAATTAAATCACCAATACACTTTATATTATTATTTTTACAATAATAAAAGTAAAAAAAAAAAATTTAAAGTGTATTGGTGATTGAATTTCAACAGTTATAAAAAATATGAAATTTCTAAAAACAAGCTACAAAATTTTATTTAAGTGTGGGATTTTGTGGAGTAAATATGAAAACACAACTTATAATAAAATATTTGACTAAACTATCTCAAGCCTTTGTAAAAATAAAAATAAAAACATGAAATATAATAAAATAACACAAATAACACAAAGAGTCATTCTCCAACCTTAACACATATTTATTAAAAATATAAAATTTGTTTGCTAAAAAATATTTGTGTAAGCCAAAAATATCTAGACTACTTACGATTATTTTTACAATTTTATAAAAAGAAAGCTGTTTAGTCTATGTCTATGAATATTGAATTATTTCAACATGCTGCAGGACCAATGACATGGCAATTTCTAAACTGGCAAATAAATAAGGATCGAAACAGATGCCCGAATACAACTTGTGTTAATTTTATGATCTATCATTGTTCAAATATTATTTAAAATACAAAGACGAATGACCACAAAAGAATACGACGTCCGAATATTATTAGCACTAATTTTATAAAACGTCGTCATTAAAACGCAATTTAATATACAAAAGCGTATGTCCTCAAAAAATCGATGCCCGAATACATTTTATGATCTACCATTGTTGAAATATTTAAATACAATGACATGTGTTCGCAAAAGGATACGACGTCCGAATATTATTAGCACTAATTTTATACAACGCCAACATTAAAATGCAATTTAATATAAGAAAGCGTATGTCCGCAAAAAAAAAAAAAAAAACGATGCAAGAATAGAATTTTATGAACTACAATTGTTGAAATATTATTTAAAATAGAATGACAAATGTTCGCAAAAGAATACGACGTCCGAATATTACTAGCGTTAATTTTATAAAACGTAATTCAATACTCAACAGCATAAGGCCGCGAAAAAACCTACTCCCAAGAACAATAATTTGTTCTTGTTTCTATGAAATACCAGCGTTAAAACTTAATTTAAATTACAACGGCTAAGGTCTGCGAAAAGGTTATTTAGATGATACTTGCTGAACTTCTGTGCACAACTTAATCGAGTGATCTAGGTAAGTGGACAATAATGGCGAGCAGGCGCATGGTGGGTCGGACATGGGGGTTGAAGCCTAAGCTGATGCATTGGCTTTACACCTCTGTGGTAAGACCGGCCATTACGTACGGCGCCATTGTATGGTGGACAAGAACTGAGGTCCAGGGTGTGGTGGCGAGTCTGGCGAGAGTTCAACGTCTTGCTATAACGGGAGCGATTAGCAGCGCCCCCAGTGCCGCTCTGGATTGCTGTCTGGACCTTTTTATCAAGGCTTCAGCAAGGAAGTGTGCTTATCGTCTTCAATGTGAAGAACTCTGGATACATGGCCCAAGGAACCTGGGACACTCCAGAATAGCAACAATGGTTGCCGGAGATCGGACGCTGGACATGATCTCGGACCACATGAAGATCAAGTACTCCTTCTCAAAACCTTTCCGAGTGGTAATACCAGATCGTGAAGAATGGTTTGAAGGAAGAAGACCCCTCCCTGAGTATGAACTAGAGTGGTATACGGACGGCTCAAAAACAAAGGGGAATTCAGGTGCAGGAATCTATCGTGGAAACCCAAGGCAGGAATGTGTGCTGCCGATGGGGGGAACACCCAACAGTATTCCAAACTGAAATTACAGCTCTACTGGAATGTGCCAGAGAGAATCTTAGACTCGGTCATTTGAACAGAGAAATTTGCATTTATACAGATAGCCAGGCAGCTTTGATAGCCCTGAGCTCAAACGAGTTCAGGTCAAAACTAGTCTGGGAATGCGTGGAATCCATGAAACAGCTTGCGGGTCTCAACGAGGTTACACTCTGTTGGGTACCAGGACATGTTGGAATAGATGGAAATGAATGTGCAGATAGGCTGGCAAACAAGGCATCAGCTTCTGAATTCATAGGACCTCAACCTTTCTGTGGCATACCCAAGACGACAGCTATGCAAGTAGTTGCTGACTGGGCAAGACTGGAACATGGAAAGAGGTGGAAGAGCATCCCTTGATTGAGGATGAGCAAACTTTCACTTCTTGGCCCAACAAGACAAATTGCATCTGACATTTTGTCATTAAGTATGTGCAAGCTAAAGGAGGTGGTCGCTTTAATCACAGGACATGGCCACCTTAGGAAACACATGAAGAACATGGGAATTTTCACTGGGAATCTTAAATGCAGGAAATGTGGCCTGCATGAGGAAACCACAGAACATCTAATCTATGAGTGTGAGAGGCTGGAACAGATCAGTTATGAAACCTTTGACAGACTGAACAAGGGACAAAACATACCTCAAGACAACCTTGTTAAGAGGATTCTTAAGTTCAACGGGCTTATGGATCTTGACAAGGGTAACTGAGGGATCAACATCCTTACGTGGGAGCGCAATAAGCCCTAGAGGCTGACGTGCATAAGGTTCTGGACCGCCCACAGAAGAAGGCACTTCATCGAGATTCCCACAGAAAACATAAGTCGCGGGTAACGTAAATCCCGAAAACGTCCAAAATGTTTTACCCGAACCAAAACAAATATAGAATTATTATACTTTGGTCTGTATACCCGATCTATATAATTTGTAACTTTTCCTCACAGTAGACACCCTAATTCTATAAATAGACACGATAAGGAACAAATCTATGTGTGGTTGACCTTGAGCCTACTTTACCTCTCTGTGTACAAATAACTAAGCATTTGCATGAAGTAAAACAAGAAGCGTTTACTTAACAAACAAAACCATTGCCTATACATTTTACTGGGGAAAATATCTACATACATCAAAGTAAGAGAGTTTTACATTTTTCCTACTGATATCTATTGTTAAATGCTTAATTGGGGTTAAGTTTAAATACAGAGAATGTGATCGCAAATACTGGAGATTACATTCAAAATACGGAGTGTCCGTCCTAAATACGGAGAACTGGTTACTGACAATGACATAAACTGAGTATCTCTCGGTATCAGTATCGAGTTCCGGCTATCGATTCTCGTTACCGATACCAAAGGTAAAGTATCGGTGGTATCGCGAATCGACCCAACCCTAATTTAAATTTTAAAATGGATTATGCACGTAAATTTATACAGTTAATAATTCAGTACACATAGAATGTTTTGAATCGACTTTTGCGATCGACTCTTGATACTGATTACCGCACTAAGAATCGACTTTAAGGAATCGTTATCGACACATCCTTACAACAAACCCTTGTTCTTTTACCATGGTTATGGCACGTTCGTATGCAATTTTCACCTTTTCTACGAAACAGTGCTTGCTCATGCCGAACTCCCGCGATCGCGTTTACAAAACAAAACTAACACAATTGAAGGAATAAAATTCCCGACTACATATCAAAATCACGGCTTTCTCCCTGAATTTTCAAGATCAATTCATATTCCAGGCTATTTCCCGGTTAGACACCCTGCCGATTGAATTTCGACTCGAACACCCTATACAACACAGTGATATGAATCCAGGAAGCTCGCGGCAAATAATAGTTCTGAGTGTGTACAGATAACAGACAGGCCGTCAACATCCGATAGCCATAAGGTGTACACCTATTAACTGTGTTGTTGTTTTATGTGTTTTTACGTAATATCCTGACGAACTCCATTCAACAAAAAATTCTGATGATGGGGGAGACATCACAAAATGCATCAAGTAAATAAACAAAGAGGTCACTAGCGGAACAATATAAGGTACGTAATATTATATTACATAAATAGGCCTTCATAATAAAAAAAAAATGAAGCAAATTATTTAAACAAATTTAAGTTTAACAGATGTATAATTATAGTATTATTAAATAAGATGGTATTAAGGTAGTAAAATTAATTTCTGAAACAAATTCTATGCAAACTTTTAACGATGAATCTCACTTTAGCAGACCTGCTTTCTTAGTAATTTTTGTTCAACCTGACCAAGCAATAGTACCAAGCTTAATAGAATATGTAATACTTACGCCACATTACGCGCCCCATTGAGAGCTGTGTCAAAGCGAGGCTGTACATAAGTCCAACAACCTTGATTTTTGTGTTCTTCTTGCGACCAGCAGAGTAGAGCATTCGGGTATTTCGCACACTCTTTCTTAATTAAATCATATGGGAATGGTGAGATCTGAACACATACATAAGATAGGTTTGGTAAAACATGTTTTCATTTGAGAGTGAAGATAAGTATCAAAAGTAAAAAAATTAATAATTTGTTAATAGCTGCTTTTTTATGTTTGACATTAGGCAATAATAATAATCAGACTTAACCCTAGAACTGGCAGGGTTAAAGCTAAAAAAGGCCAGCCCGTTTTTAGCGTTTTGCAAGCATATTTTTAAAAATTCGCCAAAAATAGTAAATGAACCCCAATCCAAAAGTGTTCAATAGCTTTTTTGTAAAAAAACTTCAAAGAATTGAAATATGCCACTAAAAATTAGTTTATTTTGAAATTGTAAAAGTTATTAGCTCAAGAAACGAAAAACTACATAACAAGTAGTACAAATTTTTTTGTATTTTTTCGTATGTGTAAAAAAGTTTTGTAATTTGTTTTTATGTTCCAAGTACACGACTGGTAACAAACCTAGGCCTAGATTGTAACGTCATTTACTAATATAGGTATGCTTTGCCCAAAAATGAAATATTATTATAACAAAGTGTAGAGGATAAATCAAAGAAAAGAACGGTATACTTGTCTTTCCTTAGTTCACAAAAGTGTTTGATTTATATTTATTTGAATAACAAAATGACATCAATCTAATGAAAAGCCGCTACGCTACACGCTGCGTAAAAGACGGGACATATGAATAGCGTGAGAACAAACGCGCT
>JAGFPH010001682.1:118692-143092 GCA_018207615.1 Philaenus spumarius
AGCACCATTATCTTAGGACAATCCTCCAGCGGACCAATTTCAATGAGTTTTATTTTAAATTAATTAAAACCCATAGCACCATTATCTTAGGACAATCCTGCAGCGGACCAACTGGGACTTAGAGATAGGGCTGGTGGTGGTGATGGCATACATGCGTTTGCCATTAAGTTGGCCGCAGCTTACTTATCTTCGGTTGCTGCTCATATTATAAACAATGCTCTTGTTCAAGGAATATGTCCGAAACAGTTTAAGACAGCTGATGTATGTCCGGTTTATAAGGATGGAACAAGGAATCTTGTAAACAATTATCGGCCTATAGCATTAATTTCTATATATATATAAAGCGTTTCTATATATATAAAGCGTTCAAAAATAAACCAGATGAAATTTTAAACGACCAGTTATCTTTCAACTCACACTATCTATACGACACAGCTCTCAAGCATTTATCTAGACTCAATAGAGATAACCATCAGAGGGTTTATTCCTAGCAACGACAGTGTTCCACCAGACATAGGATAGTGCGCACCGGTGCCGAACGGGACTATTTATTTTAATTGTGTTTGTGTTTTGTGTTTTAACATTTGATGTGTGACGCATTCATCGTGTGAATGAATTAATTAATCTACATGTATCTGATGATGAAGTCTTGAACTTTGAAACATGTCATAGCAAAACCAGATATAAATTGAAGTCACAAGACGGACCTACTAAGGTAATTCTTATCTATATTATTAATTTCTAACCTTGCAAAAGTTTTTGAAAAAATTTATTTTCTAGTTTGTACCAGTTTGTCATGAAGCATAATCTAATAAGTCCAAGGCAGTTTGGTTTTGTTCGAAAAAGAAGTACTGATGATGCTGTTCTTCGTTTGAGTAAGTTTATTTATAAAGGCTTGTGCTGAAGTGAGCCAACGGTTGTTGCATTTTTGGATTATTCGCTTTTGATACAGTCAATCATGTGATCCAGATGTCTAAACTACACAATATGGGTGTAAGAGGAGTGCGTTTGTCTCTCATTAAAAGTTATTTGCAAGATAGAATATAACTGTCAAGGTTAATGTTACTAAGAGCTAGCCAGTAAAGACGAATGTTGGAGTCCCTCAAGGCTATAGAGGACCACTGCTAGGACCACTGCTGTTTATTCTCTACCTAAATGATTTGCTGGTGCTGCGACAGGATTTAATTGCTTACGCTGAGCTGATGGCAGTGCAGTGCCATTGACTGCTCGAACTTGGGTTGAGTAGGGAGATTCTATGCCGGCAAAGCTTGATTTTGTTTTCTCATGGTTGTACCAGAACAACCTCATACTGAATATTCAGAAATCTGTATATACAGCTTTTGGAAACTACAAGGATTCAGTTCCTGATTGAATGGATATCAAGATAAATGGACAACATCTGAAAAGGGTTGAAAGCTGTAAATATCTGGGAATTGCATATGATTACAACATAAGGTTATTTAATAAATCAAATTTAAAATTACATTCAAATCTAATAAAATAATAATTTAAAAAAAGTAAATAGTTTGTAAGTATGTTATTTTAGATCACCTATTATGTTTCTTAGAATTATAAACTCCTCTTAAACTTTAAGTCATATCTCCAACACTTTCAAATTTATTGAACAAATATATACAGGGGGGGGGGGGCTTACCATTCCTTCCAGTCCGTGAGGTTGAAGCATAACAAGGCCAGATTGACGGACCCATTTAGCTTGTCCAGAAGAAATAAACTGATCAATGATACATTGTGCGGTATTGTTGAAGTCACCAAACTGAGCTTCCCAGCAGACGAGAGCATTGGGATTGGTCATTGAGAAGCCCAACTCAAAACCTAACAAAAGGTTTTATGGTTATTATCGCTTGGAAACCTATTACATTCAAATAATGCGTTTTTACACTGAGCTAAAAGTCTATTTACAACAAGTCTATGATATAGTAAATTCAATGCAAAACGATAGCAAAACAAAGAAAATATAAAAATGTTATATTCTGCATCATAGTTACAGCCGGCAGAAAAGTAGAGAAGTGAATCGTGTGTGACGTAGATACGCCGACTGAACCAAACTGGGTGATCAAATACCTATTACTCATTCCACCATGAAAATAAGTATTGCTAACTAAATTCTAGATGTAAGTTAATCTTTTAGCTTCAGTTTTATAATATAAACAATTTCCTAAATATTGAGAGGACATGTTCACTTTTCAGTGTTTTAATTCCCTGAATCCATTTAACTGTTCTCACACTGCAATGACTATAATTCAAGTTTTAGATTTCACCAGAACAAACTAGGTGTGATGTATGTTATAGAAACAATTATTATTGCACACATGATTGGTTGCCATAGCAACCAATGACTGTTTATAGTTTGTTAGATTTCATTATAATATGGAGGCCTATTTTATTCAGAAGATCAGTTTCTGTATGTAAAGTTTAAAGTTAATAAAAGCCTTATATACTTAAAGGGTTCTAAGTCTTTTATTCATCCACAACACTACAATTTTATTAACTTTAAACTAATGGAGAAATATCTAAAACCATCCAGATTTGATGTAAATCCATATTCAGCCACAGCCTCTAAAGAATGGGATCATTGGTTATGTACTTTTACAAATTTTCTTCAGACAATAGAATATACAAATGACTGTGATAAATTCAAGATACTAATAAACTTTTTATCATATGAAATATATGAATTTATAAGTGAATGTAATACTTTTGAAGAAGCTGTATCAATTCTAAATAGAATTTATAAGAAAAAGAAAAATGAAATATTTTCCAGGTACCAACTATCTACTCGAAAGCAACATACAGGTGAGTCAATCTTACAATATGTACAGACTCTGCGATTAATGAGTAAAGATTGTGAATTTAAAAGTGTCACTATTGCGGAACACAGAGATCAGTATGTCCGTGATGCTTTTATCAGTGGACTTTTATCTCCACACATTCGACAGCGTATATTGGAGAGTAATATTACTACATTAGAGGATGCTATTAAACAAGCAGAATCTCTAGAAACTGCCTCTTTTCAATCAGAACAGTATATTCAGTGTCCAACTTACAGTACAGCTAGTTCTACATTAACAGACATAAGTAATTCTAATAACTATAAACCTAATACTGCATTAAAAGTCGGTCCTACTCCTATACTAGAATCAAGCCAAATAAATGGTTCACAGACTTCTAATGAATTATTAACTGCTTCTATTCCTAAATATTTGAATAAATGTTACTTCTGTGGATATAACAAGCATCCTAGAGTCAAGTGCCCAGCTAGAGAAGCTGTTTGCAGTAAGTGTAATAAGATAGGCCACTATGCCCAGGTGTGTAAATCTAGCACAAATAAGTCTATTCAAGATACTATAAACAAAAAGATAGCGTTTTCGATAATAGCCTCAATTGACGGCTTACCACTAGCTAAAGCTCTAGTTAAAGGCTATATTAATAATATTCCTGCTACATGCCTGATAGATACGGGAAGTTCGTGCAGTTATATAAATAAGAATTTTGCTAAGATTCATAATGTTAAAATATATCCAGAAATAGGCCGTGTATCAATGGCCTCAACATCCTTGACTTCTCAGCTTGAGGGCTATATACTAGCTGATCTTAGACTGGCTAAACATGATTATCCGAACCTTAAACTTTCTGTTCTTAATGAGTTGTGTGCTGATGTTCTCATAGGACATGACGTAATGAAATTGCATTCTAAGATCGATATGTCATTTGGTGGCGAGCGGGACACTCTTCAAATTTGCAATGCAGCCCCAGCTCTTGTGCAGCCTCATAAGTTGTTTGGCAATCTATCCCCAGACTGTAAACCTATAGCTACTAGATCCAGGCGGTATTCCGAAGAAGACACCCAGTTCATCAAATTAGAAATTTCTAAACTGCTGTCAGAAGAAATTATAACAGACAGTTTATCTCCATGGCGTGCACAAGTACTAGTGACTAGAAACGGTAATCGTAAAAGCAGGCTAGTTATTGATTATTCTCAAACTATAAATAAGTATACTTTGCTTGATGCATATCCTTTACCGGATGTAGATAGTGTAATAAGAAAGGTTGCTAATTATACAGTATTTAGTTCTATTGATTTGAAAGATGCTTATCACCAAATACCTATATTACCAGAGGAGAGGCACTTTACGGCTTTGAAGCTTGTGGTAAATTATATGAATTTACTAGAATTCCTTTTGGCGTTACTAATGGAGTGGCTTGTTTCCAACGAGTGATGGACAAAATAATCCATGATGAAGGACTTAACGGAGTCATAGCTTACCTTGATGATATTACTGTGTGCGGAACATCAGTTTCAGATCATGACCAAAATCTGTTAAAGTTTCTTTCCTGTGTACAAAAATATGGGCTAGTTATAAACCACAAGAAAAGTATATATTCGAGGAAAATTATAAAACTTCTTGGACATTTGGTAAGTCATCAAGTAATTAAGCCTGATCCTGATCGTTTGAAACCATTGCTTGAACTGCCACCCCCTGTAAGCTCTAAATCATTAAAACGGGTTATGGGTTTCTTTGCCTACTATGCAAAATGGATTCCCAGGTTTTCATGTAAAATTCAAAATCTAATCAATAGTAAATCTTTTCCACTATCTCAGAAAGCGTTAAACGATTTTGAAAATTTAAAGAAAGACATAGCAAATGCTACAATAACTACTATATCGGGTGATCGCCCCCTGACCGTCGAAACCGATGCTTCAAACTTTGCCCTGTCTGCTATATTAAGTCAAGATAATAGACCAGTAGCGTTTTTCTCCCGAACTCTTTCAAAAACAGAGAAGTCCCATTCTGCTATAGAAAAGGAGGCTTCAGCCATAATGGAGTCACTTAGGAAGTGGAAAATGTTTTTAATAGGGAAATCATTTAAGTTGATCACAGATCAACAGGCGCTTTCTTATATCTTCAACAAGAGACTATCTAGTAAGATAAAAAATGATAAGGTTGCGAGATGGCGAATCGAACTAGCTCCGTACGATTTTGATATCATATATAGACCAGGAATAGAAAATATCAAGGCTGATACTTTATCTCGAGTTTGTGGAGCTGTGGATAGTCGCAACAAGCTCTTTGAAATTCACCAGGCTCTCTGCCACCCTGGAATAACCAGAATGCTCCACTGGATAAGGTCAAAAAACTTGCCTTATTCAGTTGAAGACATAAAACAAATGACATTACGGTGTGGTATATGCTCATTGGTAAAACCTAGATTCTGTAAATACCAAGGTCAGCTTATCAAAGCTACGGCACCTATGGAAAGGTTAAACATAGACTTTAAAGGACCGCTCCCCACTAAAACTAAAAATAGATATATCTTAACGATCATCGATGAATATTCAAGATTTCCCTTTGTTTTTCCTTGCCAGGATATAAGTTCAGCTACTGTCATTAACTGTTTGACCAAACTATTCTTTTTAACTGGTTTACCTGCTTTCATACACTCAGATCGAGGCTCTTCATTTATGTCTTATGATATCACATCTTTCCTCAATTCTCTTGGTGTCGCTACTAGTCGCTCAACTCCATACAACCCGAGAGGGAATGGACAAGTGGAACGGTACAATGGCATTATCTGGAGGACCATTAACCTAACCCTTAAGAGTAGAGACCTACCAGTCACGAAATGGGAAACAGTATTAGACGAAGCTTTACATGCCATTAGGTCACTTTTGTGTACCGCCACTAATTGCACCCCACATGAAAGGTTCTTTTCTTATCACCGGAGATCAGCAAATGGAACTACACTACCTGAATGGCTTTTGAACCCTGGTCCAGTTCTTGTTAAGAACAACTCAAGATTGAGTAAATACGATGATCTCGTTGAAGAAGCAGAGTTACTCCAAGCAAACCCTGATTACGCATGGATCAAAAGAAAAGATGGCACTGAAACTAGCGTGTCCTTGAGACAAATTGCTCCAAGAGGTAACTTAGTTCAAAATGAAGAATCATCGCCTAGCTCACAAGATACTACACTACCTCACTCCATGACAATCCCTACAACTACCTCTGATTCACCCTCAACGTTTTTAAGAAGTCAAGAAAATTATCCACCGTCAAGAGAAAGTCAGAGTTCTATAAACTCACAAAACCAACATCAAATTGAAACAGAAAATGAAAACTTCGAAAGACCCAAAAGAACAAGAAAACTTCCAAAATATTTAGGGGACTATGTTTTGTGAATAACTTTCTTTTGGGAGGGGAGAATGTGATGTATGTTATAGAAACAATTATTATTGCACACATGATTGGTTGCCATAGCAACCAATGACTGTTTATAGTTTGTTAGATTTCATTATAATATGGAGGCCTATTTTATTCAGAAGATCAGTTTCTGTATGTAAAGTTTAAAGTTAATAAAAGCCTTATATACTTAAAGGGTTCTAAGTCTTTTATTCATCCACAACACTACACTAGGCTCACTTGAATATAAATAAAATTTTGTTTAACCCTTAAACACAAGTTGTATTAAATATTTCACCCACTAAAAAGCATCCAATCTCAATAAAACAAAAACCATTGGAAAGGAAATGTTTTAACCTTTTGCACTCTATTTATTTGACACTTGGCTGCTCCTCCAGATCCAATTAAAATATTACTGTTTGCACGATTATTTTTGTAAATTCGCTAAAAATTCCTATAAATAGTAAACATAAGTTATTATATATCATTTTGTTTGGAATAAAACAGAGAATAAGGAAAAAATTGTAGAAAGATTAAATAAAAAATGTTTCATTGAGTAGGCCTATTTTGAATATAATTGGTCAAAAAAAATCAATCGATTATTTTGTTTTATAATGAAATTAAAAATAAGTATAATATAGTTTAGAGCTTTTAAAATACTTTATTACTTATTACACTAAATGTGACCATAATAAATAATTTTAAAAATATTCTTGAGGTTTAACAACATTTTTTTATTGAGTAGGCCTATTTTGAATACATTAGGTCAACAAATAAATTTTTACTTTCTCCCCCTATACCATAGTATATGGAGAAAGTATTGTATTCGTCAAAATTTTCGAGTTTGAGTTTTTGGTGGAAATATCCGTTTTGGGTCCCCCTGAACCTAAAAAAGTGGTTTTCGGAGTGATGTCTGTGTGTGTGTCTGTGTGTCTGTGTGTCTGTGTGGATGTTATCAGACCTAGAGCCTAAACCAGTCGTCCAATTTTGATGAAATTTGGTATGGAGGTACTAATCCACGGTATCTCCAGGCGTTTTTTTCATTTTTGTGAATTTTTTATTTTTAAGGGTAATTTTCCCATAAAAACCCATAAAATATCGGAAAAATTAACTTTTCTCAAAAACGGCTCTAACGATTTTGATTAAAATATTACAGTTTATTAGGGACCTAATATACTATAAACTGTAAAATTTTAATCAAAATCGTTCGAGCCGTTTTTGAGAAAAGTTGATTTTTCCATTATTTTATGGATTTTTATGGGAAAATGACTGTTAAAAATAAAAAAATCACAATAAATTGGTAATAGTATTTTTTTATTAAGTTTCTATAATGAGGGAGAAAGTATGTGTCAGTTTCCTGATACCGTTTATTTATTTTTTTTATGAACTTAAAAGTAGTAATAAAAATGATTAGAGATTTAAAAATAGTTTTTACAGTAAATATGTCTGTTTAAGTATGTCAATTGTATTTATATTTATTCAAAAATTTATTTTAACAATAACATTTTTGCGAAATAATGGTACATAACCACGTTAACGTATAGTTTAAACAGTTGCCATTTCTCAACACAAAATAAATAAAACAAAAACAAGATCTTCCACTTGAAAAAGCGTAAACAAAAGTTACAAGACGCAAGATAAAACACGATGCTATTTGTATTTCTTGATCATGACTGGCAAACAGCTGCTCAACTTTTAGAGAGATATAAAATATATTCAACAGCCAATATAATCTGTCACTGGTTTCTAAACTGTTTTAACAACATTGAAGTCTCATTAGACCGAAAACCACAGATTCTACACTTGTTTAGGACATAGAAATCATATTAAAACGTGTGTCGGAATGAGTCCGACAGTGGAGCGCAACGGCAAATTAGCGATGTCGGACTGAGTTCGCCTATGGAGCGCAAAAGGTTAAACTTTAATTTTTGTATTTACACATTTGTTCTAAAAAGTACATTGACATCGTTTTAAAATTGTAGTTATCTAAACAGCTGACGCCACACGAGAAAACATAAAGTAATGACGCAATCTTGTCACTTTTCTAAGGCTCATAATCACTAGACGGACTTATTTTGAAAAGAATATAAGGGCAGATTTGGATTCGTCAAGATTTAAACTTTCTAACACTGCCTTCCAATTATTCATCACTCTTATAGTTTCTTAGATATGAAGTTTTCTATGAACCCGTGCAATTGGATAGATTTCAACCAGTGAGAAAGCACATTTTGAACACGCTATATCTATTACCAATCGTTATATTTGTATATTGATATTTATATTGATTTGAAGAAGAAATTCTACATTTTCATTTGATATAAGGTAAACCTCAATTGTATGTTGTCAAGTTTAACATGTATTTATGCAAGTATGACAAGGACTTAATAGAATTATAAAACAAATAATGTGAAACAAACTACTGAATCATTAAAAGAATATTGTGGAAATTTATGAAAGGAAAATTCACAATTGAAACTTCCATTTACACTATATTGTAAGCTACGGTTGGAACTTGGCATTTATTATTAGTGGATTATCAGGTATTTATACATCGACTTACATTACGCTATTAATAAAAGGAAAATATTTAATATTTACCCAATACACCAAACTCGGACAAAGAACTGTTGCACACAGTGTAGGGCGCTTGATCAGGATACATATAGCAGAGTGGTCGATAAGTCGCTTTGTCTACGGTCTGATGATGCAGAACGTGATGACGATGGCTGAAAGTTCCTCTCTCGACGTCCTGCCCAGAGAGACGGACATGAATACCTTCCTTCAAGAGTGAACCGAAAGCCATAGCTTCGGCCAATGCCCAATCGACTGTACGCTGTTCGACCATCTGCATGCGAGATTTCAAAATTCGTTCGATACCTGGATAAAAAAATGGCTTAGTATGTTCTTTGTACTATAAAGCACAAGATACAGTTTTTACAAGAGTTTAGAATGTCATAAACAAAAATTGCATTTGAAAGTATATGTTATGATTTTGTTCTCCAGATTGAATCTGACCTTGTCCTACAAAATTACTATCGAGTTTAGGTACTAAAAAATTACCCCAAATATTTCATTTAGTGTCTGGAGTAGCACGAACTTGAATATACACTTAAAATAATTGTTGTTAACAAGAGCATACAATTGCAAAAGTTGGTGAATCTTTTTTGTTTGTGTTGCGTAATAATTGTTTTAAAATTAAATATTTAAAAATAATTGTAATTAATGTGAATTTAATAATTATATATACGACTTAGCATCTTCCACATTTCGTCGCTAAACGACAGCTGTGAGTAAGCACCGGGACATCATCGAATGTAGTCGATTCATGAGTCAATAGATTTAAATAATACGGGTGTGTAAGTGTTTGTAATATGACGAAGGGAAACCTGAAAATGGTTGGATAGCAAAAACGGCAGTCGTTTATTAACTACAAAAAACGGAATATTGAAACAGTAAGTCTTATATCTCATAATAATTAGTATACCAATATTCGGAATGACTTCTAACAATTGTTATAGTGAATTTAATGTCACTAAATAATTCATAAATCATTTATAGATAAAGGTAGGAACTCATAAAGTATATTTTTTTTATCACATTTACGAAGAAATAAAAGAAAACTATGTTCTGGATCTAAGATGTCACATTTTTTCATAAATTAGTTAGATTTATTGACTCATTGGGAGTTAGGCAAAGCTAAGTTATTTTTTAAACTAATTAATATTACAATCTAAAGGTTACGTGTATATAGTATATTATATTAGATGGAGGTTTAATATTCTCCACCAACCAACAACAACGCAGCGATATAAATATTAGCTACAGCAATTTCACTAATTTTTAAAGAATCAGTGACACATACATGAGTCCTGAAAATGCAATTTAAAGAATAGTTGACATGGGATGTGATCCGCATTAATATTAATTTTTAAGTATATGTGAGACACGGATTCAATTCACGGGATTGATGGTTAAATAATTTCTGACATGGGACATGATCCGCATGAACGTTAATTTTTAAGTATATGTGGGACAAGGATTCAATTCACAAAATTGATAGTTGACATGGGTGCAATTAATGCCCTTTTATAATTAGTATCAGGTCACAGGATAATCCCTAATTTGGTCTATGCTTTAAATAACATTGTTACCTTTGTGGATTACAAATTCAGCAGCATTAGGCGGAGGAGAAGAAAACCTCTTGCCAATATGTACAAGCGTGTCTTCTTTGATACCAGTGGGAGAGACCATCAAGGGGTCCTTGCCTTCAAAGAAACCGGACCACGGGGAGTCGAGCCAGTCCTTGTACTTGACGTGGGTTTCTTTACGAGCATTGGTGTACGCTTCTTCACAGATTTTGTCATACTTATCACGTACATCCTACGGAGAAAACAAATTTGAAATAATTTATACGCAGTAAGACCTTGTTAATTCATAATACAATTTATATAATGAACAAATGTTCAGTTGTAAAAGTTAGAAACTAATAAAAACAAACTTGGGTGTATTATTGTTCCCTACATGAGAAATATTTGTAACATGATAAACACTTTCAAAAAATTGTAACTGCAATTCTTTCTTTAATATTTATCAATCTTCTGTATTATATTCGGACAACAGAAATCTCCAATTAATCCAGATTAATGAGGTTTTCTGATGTAACTGGTACAGCAATTTGACACAAGAAATAACTCGATATTTAATAACATGATTAGCTCAATTTCTGAGTCTAGTTTCCTTCATTACAAAACATACTTAAATTGGTTTTATACAGAAAAAAGTACAAATATATAAAATTTAAACTTTATTTATGAGAAAGAAATTTCTATTAAATTAATAAAATGAACGCATTTTCACACAAAAATCTTTAATATTCAAACGTGTTTCGATGCCCAAGTCATCATCTTCTCTTTATTAACCAAAACCAAAACCTTACTGTTAACAACGAATTAGGCCCTATTCAAAAATGCATCCTTGGATAAATTATTTGTATTTTTAGCTTTTTTAAACAAACTTTTCATTATTATATTGTATATTCAATTCTTCAATGTACCTTAACTTCATCTTCAGTAACCACCCCTTCACCAATCAACTGGTCAGCATACTTTTCCAAAGCTGGTTTAGTTTTCTTAATAATACTGTACATGAGAGGTTGTGTGAACATCGGTTCATCAATTTCATTATGTCCATTTCGACGGTAGCTGACCTGATAACAATACAAAAATATATTTATTCAAAACTAATTTTAAATTAACAGTAATATATTATTTAAATATAAAAATTAACACGTAAAGCATAAATTACATTGGCAAGTCTCTCTTTTGGAATTTATAACTTCTATGAACCGTTCGAAAATAATCGCATCATTTGGTTATTGAAATGAGGTACATGAAATTACTGCAAGTATTTTATCTGTTATTTAATGCGTCGAGTGACTTTGTTTGCTTGTCATAATTATTTATAACGTGTTTCGAGACCGTAGTCCAATCTTCAAGTGTTTTCTCACTTTGAGATCATCGTAAAACATTAAAACACATAACACTTAGCAGCACTGTACCCTATAATAGTGTATGAGTGTATCGTAGACCACGCGATGGTGTACACTGACTCTAATCACCCAGCACTAAGTGTTATGTACTTTTAGAGTTTTAATGTTTTTCATGTATATCTAAATATTTTTGACAACAATTTTACTAAAACAATATCACCAGTTCAGTAGCTATGGATTACCTCTCTTCTTGACTTGGTCAACAGTTTATCTATATAATAGGGTTGGGTCGATATCAGATTTTTCGATTCTCGATACCGATACTTTGAAAAATCGATTCTCGATACCGATACCTAGAAAAAAAAGACAACAGCGAAAAAAAATTACAACAGCTTTATTTTATATAAAGGAAAAAAAACTGACTCAACAGCTTTATATTATTACAGAATTAACTGTTACAATTAACCATTACCATTGGTGAAATATTTAAAATAAAATGACGAATATCCGCAAAAGAATACGACGTCCGAATATTATTAGCACTAATTTTATAAACATCGGCATTCAAACGCAATGTCCGCGAACAAAGGAATGTACTCATAAGAAATCGTTAACCAAATACAATTAACCTAGTCTAATTGAACAAAAAAACAGTGCAAAATATTATTTAAAATATAATAGCGAATGTCCATGGAAGAAATTAATGCCTAAACACAATTAGCAGTAACTTAATTTTATGAATTTTTACCATAGTGAGTTTTCACGAAAGATAATGTAACCCAAATACAATTTGGTAAAATGTATGAAGTATCAGTGAAAAACATAATTTAAGTACCACAGTGAATGTCTGCAAAAAAATCGATGTCCGAATAAAATTTGTGCCTATTTTGTGAACCATTAGTGAAATATTATTTAAAATAAAATGACGAATGTACGCAAAAGAGTATTATTAGCGCTAATTTTATAAAATGCGGCGGCATTCAAACGCAATTTAATATAAAACAGCATATGTCCGTAAAAAAACCTACTCCCGAAAACAATGGAATATCCGCATAAAAAAATACAATTAACCTAGTACAATTTAATAAAAACAGTGTAAAATATTATTTAAAATACAATAGCGATTGTCAATGGAAGAAATTAACGCCCAAACACAATTAGCAGTACCTTAATTATATGAAATATCGGCGTTAAGACGTAATTTAATACACCACAGTGAGTTTTTACGAAAGATAACGAAACCCGAATACAATTAGGTAAAATGTATGAAATATCAGTGACAAAACATGATTTAAGTACCACAGTGAATGTCCGCAAAAAAAATCGATGCCTGAATACAATTATTTGTGCCAATTTTATGAACTACCATTGTTGGAATAGTATTTAAAATAAAATGACAAATGTCCGCAAAAGAACATGATGTCCGAATATTATCAGGGTTAATTTTATAAAACGCCGGCGTTAAAACTTAATTTAAATTACAACGGCTAAGGTCAACGAAAATGTTATTTAGATGACAGTTGTAAAATTTGGAAAAAGTGGAAATTAAACGTCGCTATTTTCGGGAATGAATAAAAATTAAAGCAAAGGAATTCAGTCGGGACTCTCATAAAAATCATAAATCACGGGTAACATAAATCCCAAAAAGTTTTACCCGACTTCAAACAAATAGAATTATTACTTTAAAGTTTAAATACTTTTGTTACCGATCTATAAAATGTGTTATTTTTCGCCACAGTAGACACCCTAATTCTATAAATAGACACGATAACAAACGAATCCATAAGAGGTTGACTTTGAGCCTACTAGACTTCTTGTGTACAAATAACAGCCTACGCATGAATAAAAATAAAACAAGAAGCGTTTACTTAACAAAGGAAACAATTACCTAAAACATTTTACTGGGGAAAATGTCTACATACATAAAATTAATATTGTTTTACATTTTTCCCTACTGATATTTATTGTTAAATGCTGAATTGAGTTAAAATACAGAGAATGTGATTGCAAATACCGGAGATTACATTCACGGAGTCTCCGTCGAGGAGTCCGTCCTAAATACAAGAACGGACAGGTCTGACAACTGAGGAGTATCGGTCTGACTTAGTATCGGTATCGAGTTTCGGCTATCGATTCTCGATACCGATACCAAAGCTAAAGTATCGGTGGTATCGAGAATCGGTATCAACCCATCCCTACTATATAATGTATATCATAGGATGCATATTTTGTAGTTTCATATTGAAATATTAAGGTATTCATAAATATAAAAACAAATTTCAGTGATCTTGGTAGAAATAAATAAGACAAAACCAAGTCACATTATATTTGCGAGGAGATTATGGATACATACTAAGTCAACAATGACATCCTTATGGAAGGTGTTTCTCCATTCAGCGGCGATGTTGCACACATGCATTACAGCTTCAGGGTCATCAGAGTTGACGTGGAAGATAGGTGCATTCACTACACGTGCCACATCTGAAATACAAATATGTGTATTTATTCTGTACTGAACGCATGAGGAAAACAGATAGTCGGTGAGCTAATGTTATATTAATTTAACCCTTTTGGCGCCAATATCCGTGATGTCGAAAGTTGTGTTGAAAAATGTTGACATCCGTATAGATGTCTAGAAAAAAATTACTACACTTTTATTTCAATTGAATTTAACGCAATTGCATAATACATAATTGTAAGAAATTTAGTTGTGAAAATTAGGATTTTTATACAGCTTTTTTGTAAAACAGTACCAATGAATGAATGAGGTTGCATTTAGTCAGATATAAACCTAAAACACTCCACAAAAACCTATATCCGAGCAATTTTTATCAGTATTAGGTATTCATTAGATTAATCAAGCCGTAGAGGGCAAACCTTTTTTAAGTGAAGAAATGTTTATATTATTACTATTTCAAATTAATTTTATTTTTACTTATCCTTGTCAATGTGTAACTTAATTATTATGTATTTATAATACACATGTTACACTTTTATTACACTTGTACTATTGAAGTTGTGTTGTTTAATTGGTTATGCATTTGGTTTATTGTACAATGCATTTATAATAAACTAGGGGAGACCCCTTGCGTGCTTCGCACGCCAACGCCCAATGGAACCAATATGTTATGTGTTATTTATAATAAAGTGTAGGATTAATAATAACCTCAAAACTAAGATGGTACATAATGTTAAATTTAATTATTTCTTATATGTTATAACAGCAATTGTAATAATGGTTAAAAGAACCAGCAAGGCTCTGGTCTACACTTTAAAACCATAACCTAAAAGCTAGAAATACAAAAATAATTGCTTCAAATTTTGAAATCAGCTGTTAATAATGGAAATATTGGAGCAAATAGCTACATTATCTGTTATTTTATTCAATTGGTTGCTATGGTAATAAATGTAAATACATGTGTTGGTTTATCATTCTAGGCCTAACCTAAGACATTTTTCTGACTAAATTTACAAATATTGAAATAAAAAAGGTTTTTATCGAAATGAATTATAGCCTATGTTACTCAGGGATAGTGTAGCTTTTTATAAGTAAAACTATTTTTTCAATTGGTTCTGTAGTGCCAGAGATTACCCCCTACATACAAACAAACAAACAAAAAAACAAACTTTACCTCTTTATAATATTAGTATAGACTATTTTAAAGTTGAACCTTAAAAACCGTAAGTGGCAATTCCTTTAACTCTAAAAAAACCTTAATCACAAGAAATAAAAATTGTGAAATAAATACAGGAAATTACTAGTATTTTACTTGGTTATTAGTCCGTCTTGCGACTTCTTAAGTTGTCCTACTTACGACGTGTTTCAAGACCATAATCTCATCATCAATTTAAAATATATTAATCACTATTCAGGTCGTCATATACATACAAAAACACAAAAACATTAATAGCAAAAAATACACAACACATTATTTACAGTGCGACACGGATTAAGCCGTTTGGTGTACACCATCTTATCGTCTATGGTACACTAAACTTAACAAAACAGCCTACTTTGTACGGAGGTTATTGACCAGTTCTACCTTGATAACCAAAGGAAATTAATAAATTTGTCTCAGTCGAATATTCTAACATTTTTCCTATAATGTTAAAGAATACTTTCGCGAAACACAAAATCAACATCACGTATCGAACTAACAACATTCAAAAAATATTGCGACATAAACAGTTGACACCAACAGAAAGGAAGTCAGGTGTATATAAAATAAACTGTAACGACTGTGACCGCTTTTATAATCGATAGACAGGCAGAGCGTTTAAAGAACATCTGCCGCAAAATAACATACGCAAAATGAAGTCAAATTATGCTCAACATTTAATAGACCATAACCACAACTACACAAATTTTGACACCAATTTGACCCCTCTTCATTATTGCGTACAGGAGAGATTAATGAACGCCACCGAAGAGTTCGAAATTTTCAAGGAATTCAGACATAACCCGGATAACATATTAAATGGTCAGCTGTCATTTCAATCCAATGACTTATATGATACAGCCCTTGTTTATCAAGATAGAACCGGTCAATAACCACTATACAAAGTAGGCTGTTTTGTTTAGTTTAGATCAGTGTATCACAGACGATAAGATGGTGTACACCAACCGGTTCAATCCGTGTCGCACTGTAAATAATGTGTTGTGTATGTTTTGTTATTAATGTGCTTGTGTTTTTGTGTGTATATGACGACCTGAATAGTGATTAATATATTTTATACTTGATAATGAGATTACCGTTTTGAAACGCGTCGTAAGTAGGACAACTCAGGAAGTCACAAGACGAACTAATAACTAGGTAAAATACTTACAGTAATTTTCTGTATTTATTTCATTATATGAAGTGACTTGGATACCAAAATCATGAAACTAAAATAAAAATTGTCCTTGGACTTAGTTAAATCAACAGTCTATCAGTAATATCAATACGATTTCTTGTACAGTAAGACCTCGATAATCCGGCAGACTCGATAGTTCGGCATCAATCATCTTGAAAATTTGCACTCATTAAAAATAGCAGTTTTTGTAATTATTGAGTGGTTTAAGCCCGGTCTACACTGTCTGTTGACTACGCATCCGTTAAAAACACTGTGTAAAAATCTACTGCTCAATAAACTTGTCCAAAACAAACATTTCAATCAATATTTCTCCTAAAAATCGAACCGATTCAAAACAATGTGCTCTCGTCGTCCTTTAAAAACGTTAAAGGGACCGTTTAACACTTTCGTTGCTGACAGTATTTTGTTGAACGTATGCCACTTAATGAAGATTATTTGAACAAATAGAAGTCTTTGGAAAAAGATACGTTGAATTTCTTGTAAATAGTTGTTCGATTTAAAACCGTTTTCAGGGTATCTACTAGTTCCCAGAAATAAAAATCAGTGACTTTTCAGTGACCTTTAGGGTAAAAATTTAAAAAATCGAGCTTCTATATACAAAGTTTTTATTCTGTAAAACTTAAAAATCACTTATGACTTATGTTTACTTCTCTTAGTAATACACCCACTAGTGATACACGAAATGCGTGATGTTTTAGTCGATTGTCTCGATTGTTCAAACATCTCGAGCATCAAACAATCGCGCAACACTACGCCGCAACTTGCCTGCTCCGCTGTTCACTACTACACCCATACTCCCCCTTACCGAACGCTGTTCCTGTTTATATTCATGTTTCGGCAAAAAAGACATTGAAACAACATAAAACACATAATTACTCCGCTTCGTATACGCTCAAAATTATTTTAAAGGCTAGATATGTCTTATAAAAAACAAATCAGGTTGTTATAGCACAAACATTTCATCATCTTGAAGCCTGGGGCTATGATCGCAATTATAACATCAGCGTGTCACTCGCACGATAGTATACGGAACCTTTTTTTATATATTTGTTACAATCCAGCGCTCAGAGAGCTTATATTGTAAATAGTTTATGTACAAAATGATTTGGTTTTAGGCTTTTAAAATTTATTAGTTAGCGGCAATCTCTCTACGCAGTTAATATTACGTAGTTTCAACGTGTAATTTACGTGTTCATATACAGTACATGTGCGTTTATATATAGTTTATTCCCTGTCCAAACCATTATAAAGGATGACCTCCGTAATCCGGCATCAATGGATCCCCGAGCGTGCCGGATTATTGAGGTCTTACTGTATTATGATAATACTGAAGAGACCTTTAAAGTACATACATTGAATAAATGTTTATATGAGTCAGCAAATCAAAGATATATCAATTGATAGCAGTTATAATCTGTAGTTTAATCAAAATAGGCTGACAATTTTCTCTATTTTTAGCAGTGGCCAACAATCTCACAACCTTCTTCTGATATTGCTACTAACTATTTCTCTAAAAGTAGATACTATATCTAATCACATTTTCAAAGATTAAAAGTACATATCTTACATATTTATACGGTGACTGAGATCTTATATTTCTAAAGCGAAATACAATTCTTGACGGTTTTTCACCCAATTCATTAACAAGATTATTCCATAGTCAAGGCTTAGCCTTATCTTTAATATGTACTATATTTGGTAGGAAATAAAATAACCTGTGTCTTATTTTCTTCTCTTAAAGCAACATCAGAAAGAAAACCCAGCAATTTTACGGTGATTAAAAATTGTAGTATTATTCGCAATGGATAATACACTAGAAGATGGGTGGACTATATATGGGAGGTCATTTACAAACATAAACTAGCAACTAATTGGAACTGAAGTTAACTTATGACTTTTTACAAAACTTAACTCTGGTATGGAAACAAATACATACTAACAAACACGCACAGTTCTAAAAATAGTTTTTTCTATGAAAATATTGACTCGTGACTTGTAAAACCCATTGTCTCGATAATAATGGGCAATTATTAGATCTAATGGAATATTGAAGCCAGTAGGTCCTAAATCTAATACAGGGTGGCTAGTGATATGACGTTTTGAAATTCCCTGACTTTTCCCTGACTAAATAACTTTTTCCCTGAACAATCTTAGAAAACAACAAACAAAACCATGCTAATTTTAGGTCATATCACAGCAAGTGCATTGGAACAAGCTGCCACAATCACTCCCGTAACTTGCCGATAATTGTTTTTACGTATCAGAATAGGAAGGTTTCTTATTGATTCATTTAGAAGTTCATCTTATCTTTAATGTTTATTTTCTCAATTAAAAATTGTATTAATCTATGATTTTAAAGAGTTATTTTTAACTATTTTCCTTAGAAATGTTATTTTTCCCTGACCTTAACCAAAACTTCCTGATTTTTCCAGAAAAGTAAAATTCCCTGACTTTTTCAGTTTTCCCTGTCGCTAGACACCTTGTAATAATTACAGTAGAGCCGCAGTTATCCGAGGTATAATCAAAGACTCAGATAACACTGACTCTGTCAAAAATCGAGAGGGAAACGTATGGTAGTCTGGTTAAATCAATGAAAACATAGTCAAAGGTGTGAAAAAAGGCATCTACTGTATCAAATAAAAACTAACATCCAAATGAAAATAAAATACAAATAAAAAATGATAGAGAAAGACATGCGTAGACTACAGTACATGTTCCAGTAAATAAATAATTTTTTGAAGAAGTTCTTAAGTGTTTTCTGTTTAACAGATCTCGCTCGTTTGAAAACTAAATAAAGAATATGCAGTATGAGTATGATACACGCGACGCGACGTTTTAAGAGCGACGGTTTACTTGTATTTGGGGTACAAAGGTCGTTAAACTTTACAAATAGCTGTTACCGGAAATTCTGTTCACGGCTACTTTCGGTTTTTTATTTTTATTTTATTTTACTGTTACATTCATTTTATAATATAGCTATAGCTATAAAAACAGGTAACATTGTAAACAAAACAAAACATAGAAAAAATAAAAACAGATAATATTTAGAGTGCCTTAAAGCTAGCTAATTTATACTAACCTAATTGCAAATTTAAAACATCACATTATCATTTAAAAATCCATTTAAATTATAGTAAGCTCTCTCTATCAAAAAACTCGTTTACACATTTTTTTTTAAAAACAAACATTTTTAATATTCTTAATATGCAGAGGAACATTTCTGAACATGTGTTCTTCTTATTGAACATTTTTTTGCCCATATATTCACTTGTTCTTTCATATATATTAAGGCGATGTTTAGGTAGTTGGAAGTTTATTTTGTTCCTAGTCCCATATTGATGAACATTTTGTTCATTCAACAAAACATCATGGTTGGCTTTAATAAATAATAGGCATTTCAAAATATAATATACAAAGATGGAAGTGTCAACAGTCTCCTGTCCCTAAAAATTGTTTTGTCTTGTATCTGTGCGAAGGAATGAGTTAATTTCAAAAACTAGGAACTCTTTCTAAGCAGAATTTGATGTTCTACAACGTTTACTGTTTTACATTTTTCTTTTGGAGTAGCCGTTTTTGAGTTACACTCGTTTGAACATGAGCGCAACCCACTTTTTAGCCAAGTTGGTAAAAATTGCAGATGTTCGACGATTGATTGTCGCTAAACTACTGAACCTAATCTAACATTTAAGGACCCCATTAGACACGTAATTTTGTTTTCTTATACGAAAACCTTTCCGTATGATCATCTGTTTCCGAGTTATAAGCGAAAAACTGAAAAAGCGTGAAAATATCGTGGTATTTCGGCTCCCAAACGTTACACCATGCTCAGAAACTGTCGCAAACTTATATTACTGTTATTTGGGATTCCCAAAGTGGATTAAAATCATTTCCAGCTCTAGCTTATTTTTCAGGAAATTAAAGGAGACGTGTGAGAGGGGGGTAAGCCGGGTAGGGTAAAAGTTGGAAACAATAGAAGGTCTTGCAGGAAGCAGGTACACGAAAAGCCAAGATAAGGAATGATGACATCACCATCGCGTAAACAATAATCACAGACGTCTATCTACTCTTACTACGCTACTATTGCGCGTTTACAGTTTAGTTGACAGCATTGGCTTTATGGAGGCTTGCCGTGCTACTACCTAACCTAACTACATCGGCTCCTATTCACTACCACATTGAATTATGAATATCCTTATCTCAGCGTTTAATTCAAGATCCAAATTTCTTCATTTCAGTAACGTACCTCATGTTTAAGTAAACACCATTACATATTTCTAATCGCATATATTATTTCTCAAGACTATTTTTTTGTCGGTACGCCATAACTTCCTTAATACATCATCAAATTTCATGAATGAGGCATCATTTTAAAGCTTTCCTTAACCACTACACGGGAAAAATAGACAAACAGCTTAAAATTCATGTTTTAATAACAAAAATTGATTTAAAAAACTTTTATATTATACTCTGTATGTTCCTAATGAAAGGTGCCATCTACTAACCATCTGTTTAACTAGCATGACAGCTGTTAGTTAGATTGTTTACAATGTAAGATTGTATAGGGAAATTGTTATTTATAAACCAATGTAAATAAATAAACTTAATTAACTGAATTAAATCAACGTGTTAAATCAGGTAAATGTAGGCCTACTCCGAACTTGCGAAATATTCGCACGGGTCAGCTAGTGATAGGTTTGGGATTTCTTGTTCCCTTAACACCCGGGTTCAAACTCTACTTTACTATATTAACAACAAAGGTACAGATCAATAACAATAATGCATCAGCGGTTCAGTGGAAATACTTATTTTAACATTAATTTATTTGTACGCCTTTGACAATTATAGATAACACACAATTTCTCACATTAGCTACACCTATGCTACATACATCTCTTATACTAGGTATTGACCTTTATAAGACAGACTGGATTACGGTATTGGCAACTAAAGCGTGTTACTTTTATCTGAATGATCCCAACACTCTGAATAATACGTGACTCTAACTATAGACTGAAATACTTTGGTTTGCTCACTTAGTTTGATGTCTTCACAGGTATCTCGATGGTCCAAACCTCGAGCTGAATTCCAAGTCCCGATTTCCTGGCCGCACTTTGCACGACGAACCGGCCCCACTTTTTCCGGCCACACGCGATAATAACAGACTGGCCTAGCTACCGGCCCAACACCTTAACAGACTGGCCTATCGACCAACCCACTCTGGTCCAACGACCACAATCCTCTGGCCTCCATTCTAGATTGGGATTATACTTTATAACCCGTCTAGCTTTCTTGTTGTCATCTTAAAACAAACCAAAGCAAAGCGAGTTCCGTGTTCCGCGTTTAACGAACTCTCCCGCGACCTCGCAACAATTTCCGTGTTTATACCGTACTTCCTTGTCCGTCTTACTGGTCAAAACCTTAACATTCAAAATACTATTTCTAATAACTAAAATACTAAAACATATTCCTGCAAAACATAACATTACCGGAGCCCCAAAAAAATGTCGTCCTCGACATTTGCCCTACATCTGAGGGTAGTCCTAACAGGTACATCACACATAAATTTACATATAACTCAATAAAAAACATTCACAACAAAATTTACAAAACCCAACATACAAAACACAATTCCTAAAAACGTCCAATAACCCAATAATGTAATCATATACTTAATTCTAACATTGTCCAATATTTTCTAAAAAATATTACGGGGTTTGGGGAAACAGAAAGTTTTTGGGTAGGGGGAATCCGGCGCACTCTTCTGATAGCGACCCGCTATCCGCTGTCGAGGCATCCAACACATCGCAAGATCCGTGGGCACCGACCGCTACCTCTACACCGTGTCTGCTGTTTGCTGCCACGCCGCAACATTCAAGGTAGAGGTTCCTGAAGAACGGTCCCAGAAGATCTACTCTCGGTCCTTTGGCCGCCGCTGCTGCTGCATCCTCTCCGTGGCTCTCCTCATATCTGCTATGGCAGCTGCCGCCATCACATCTTGTATCGGAAGTATGCTGATGCAAGTATGCCCGTAGCTATGCTAACTTCCTTCAACAAACTCAAAAGTTACAATTAAAGGTGGTACACATACAACATACTGATCATTGACCGCCACAGTCTGAACCTGAGCAAAACGCCATATTCAAGTCTATCACATTAGACCCAGCAAACCACCCATTACCATTTGCAAAAAGACCCCCAAAATTCTACAGCCTTGCATGTACCGACACCGTAGTGCACTCTGTCTTATAATGACACATAATAAACTGAACTTAAAAACTAACTCATACAGTATACCATAAACAAATCTATAATGACATATTATTAAACTCATAAACTCATAACTCATAAACTCAACGCATGTGAGATTCAACAAACATAAAATCATAAACTCACAAACTCCAAAACGCATGAGTTTATATACAAACATAAACAGTACCGTAAGAATATTCTGCTCTCATTACAGCAGAAATGAACTTGGCCTTGCCAAAAACTGCCGAATTCGCTCATTAGCAAAACATGCATAACACAACCTACAATGGTCAACAACATAAACCTTGAAACAATGCCATACTGCCGCATCAGCATACCCCGGTTCGTTAACCGCTTGCTTTACCTAGCAATATCCGTCGACTAAAACGCCTTAATGTCTGCAAAAGTTAAACACCTTCAACCTACATAAACTGACAAGAGTCTATTCCCTGACGCAGCAAAATGAGTCAATCCCGACTCGCTATGTAACACGCTGTAACACTTACAGCTCAAAACTACAACGCTCGCAAATCCCTGAGCTTGGCCAGTACAGAAACATATCACTCGATATCCACCGTAAAAATTACATCAAAACTATTATCGAGGCGTCACAAATATTATCGATGCGGCATCTCCACTTGCCCGTCATCTGAACTGTCTCTCGTCTAGCCCTCGCATTCTGATATTCCAAATATTCGTAAAAACAAAAACAAAGCCATCCAACTTATTACTCCAAAGTTAAATTAATATGAAAGTTCATCACCCGATGCCAATTCATTTACCGTGTGTACATAAACTCGTAACACATACGCACAAAACGCAACGTTTGTGAATTCCTAAGCTCATTACGCACACAAACAATCAAAGAAGACGCACTACTTGGCAACACTGTATTCTCAACTAAGCTTACTAAATTCAGCTCAATCGCAAAAACAGCCATATGCTACCAAATATAGTAGGTCAAACCGGAGAAGACTATTTTTCACGAGGAAATAAGAAAAAAAAATCGCTGATCACAAACTCTATCGCCTTTAACAACCACCTCGTACACTCTGCACTTGAAATACAACACTTGAAAACCATATTGTTTATAATATTCATCTAACACATTTTTAAACATTTAATTGAAACAATATCACACACATTTATAAACATACACATATTATACCACGTACATATATACCAATACATATCTATCAACCAATCAACGTAATCTGTAAAACGTAAAATGAAAAAGAAAACGAAAAACCACTGTACTAATCCATACAAAAAAAGTTTAAACTTAATCACCTAAACAAATCGCTCTCTTTTCTTCTAAACAGACACTTAATTCAACTTCCAAAAACTTTTCTCTTTTTACTAAAACTCTGAAAACTATTTTTGGTAAAGACCAAAACCCACGGCCTTGCACTACTTGATAGGTTTATAAATAGCTTCCCTTATTGTCCCGGGTTCGAGCAATACTTTCCTATGCTAACAACAAAGGTACAGATCAATAACAATAATGCATCAGCGGTTCAGTGGAAATACTTATTTTAACATTAATTTATTTGTACGCCTTTACAATTATAGATAACACACAATTTCTCACATTAGCTACACCTATGCT